>JAQQSO010001696.1:0-11270 GCA_028658305.1 Pachyuromys duprasi
TGGAGAAGCCACGCTGCCTGCTGGGACTAAATCTCTCCTCACTAGAACTCAAGTGTTTGTCATTATTTTGGACATTACATAATTCTAAGAATTATATATTCATTCTATCCAAATAAAATTGGTTTTATTGATTGACAGGAGCCAGGTATATATACTGCAGGGCCAGAGACCTGATAGAGTTGGTAATTCTGGGCTGATTCATTTCTTATTCTAGTACTACCGTGCAGTCAGAAGGCCTTGTGGGCTTCACTGGGTCAACCATCACTGAGAAACTAATAATGTCATGCTTTTAAACTTTCATATGTGTATCTCTCATAAATGCAGGAACTCAGACTGTCATCTCAGTTGGTCTCAACATGACAAGACTCTTTCTGTGCTCTGTTCTAATTCTGTTTCACTGGTGTGATGAAACACTCTGACCAAGAGCAGTTTATAGGAGGAAAGGATCCCAATGGTGTACCTTGATTTTCACTCTTTTTTTCCATTGTGCTTTGTGATAACTTACCCAGAAAGGTCTACTGGTCTACCTCTACTGGAATTAGTTAAGGAACTTGAACCTTTTGTCTTCATGTCCTTCTTACACCAGAGTATACCAGTACATGCTCCTTTTATTTTTAAGATGTTGTAGAAGACTTAAAAATGTCCACGTGACTGTTAAGGAACACGATATATTATGCTCAATTTGCAGTTTTCTCTATTTTTTTCTTTATTGAAAAAAATTTATACACATATTCTCATTATAGTTTACTCTTCCCCAATACTTTCAAAATCCTCCCTAGCTCCCTTCCATCCAAATCCATACTTTTTCTGTCTCTCATTAGAGACAAATAAGCATCTAAAGAATAATAATAAATAAGATAAAAACATACAAACTTGAATAAGACAAAACAAACAAACAAAAAGAACAAAAGGAGTCAAAGAAAAAGAGCATGAAACACATATAGATGTATAAACACACATGTTTATACACACAGGAATCCCATAAAGTCATAATATGTATGCAAAGGAACTGTAAAGTTTAAAAAAATGCTGACAAAGTTTTATGTGGCAAAGAACCTCAAAAAGTTGATACTTGATTCAGTTTCATTGGAGAGAGCTAATTTTTTTGTTTGGCAGTGTTATTAGTTGGGAGTTAGAATATGGGTTAGGAGTGAGGGCTTGTGTCTATTTCTCCATGAATTAGGACCCCCATTTAATACAGACATGTAGACTCTGCATGCTTCCACAGTCTCTGTATGTTTATATGTTTACCAGTACTGCTGTGGCTAGAAGGCCTTGTTTCCTCGTTATCCTTCATTCCCTCTGGCCCTCTTCTTAACAGAAGTCCCTGCGTGCTCAGGAGAGGGATTTTATGGAGACATCCCATTTAGGACTGAGTGTTCCAAGTTCTCTCATCCTGTGCTGAAGATTTGGCTATGGGTCTCTGTATTTGTCGCTATATACCACAGTAGGAATCTTCTGATGATGGCTAAATAATGCACTGATATATGAATATTGCAAAATGTTATTTTATGGCTACATTACTTTAGCAAACAACATGGCTGGCCAAGAACTTGAGAGCAGATAGGCTAGGACCTAGGGAATAAAACAACTGATCACATTTTAATCTATAAGTTTCATCTTTACTTAAGAACCAGAATACATATAGTGAAATTTTAAATAATATAAAAGAATTACTATTTATTTATTCATTCATTCATAAATTCATTCATTCATTCATTCACTCATTTATTTATTTGAGACAGGGTCTCACTGCATGGCCCATGTTGTTCCTAGCACAGTGTTCCATCTGCTGTAACCTCACATTCTAGAACTAATGATGAATGTTATCACTCTCAGTAAAATAATTTTTCTAAAGTAGCAATCATCAAGATGGTTTTAAAAGTTGGAATGGGAAAAAGAATGAGAATGTTTGGAATTATTTTTGAAATGTGGACAAAGAAGACTTTCACCATTTGGTTTCAAATCAGTGCAAAACTAGAATAATCTATAGAGTGTGGTAATAGATTAATGTTCTTAAAACCCTTGCTTTTCGCTGCATGACCATTATTTTCTTCTAGTAAGTGACTTTTGGCCAAATCCTATAAACCTTCAGGGTGGAGCTGGAAACCAGAAAGATCAAGCCTTGGGAACCTTGGAAATTTGAGCCCTACTCCTAAAGCTTGGGGTAAAGGGAGTTAGAGTCGAGTGGTTGAATTAATAACCAATATTCAGTGGTTTAATCTTACCTAATGACCCTGTATAAACACACTCCAACAGCTTCAGACTTACAGGACATATTCACATGCCAAGAGAGTGGCATGTCCCAACTATATGGAGACAGAAATGTATGTGATTGGCATGTTTCTAGTCTTCATTCTGTCCACTTATTCTTCTGACTGGTAACTTGAATTCTTTATGCTAAAATATGAACATGAGATATGAGAGAGAGAATTTATTAAACTTATACACAAAGAAAATGAAAATACTGAACATCACTACTTATTAGAAAAAAGCAAATTAAAATGCAAAGAAAATACAGATTACATCTAGTTTAATACTTATTTTGAAAAAGAGGACTACATGTGCATTAAGGGCTGGTCTTATCAAAACACCCCACTGTCATAAGTATGGCCAGTAAAATAAAGACAAGAACTACTATTTTTATAAAAGCATTTGCAAGTTGCACACAAAGCAAACATAACCTTACCTTCTGACTGAGCTGACCTTTTCTGAGACATCTACTTAAGAGAAAAGAAAATGTACTTTTATAAGTGCACAAAAACCTATATGTGGTTGTCTATGGCAAGTTTACCCACACCAGTAGAAAATAACTCACACAAAGGTCTTGCAACTTGTTAACTGATAAATAACCGGAGACATATTAACATGATGGAAAACTACACATTTATTTACAGAAATAAAAAGGAACAGACTTCTTGTGTATGAAACAACATATAAGGTATTAAGGGGAAAGGAGCCATAGTCAAAACTTTGCATATTGTGGGGTTCTATTTTGTGAGAGGCAAAACCATATAGAGAGAAAATATTAGTTGTTGCCAGGCATCGAGGTTGGCGTAGGGCTAGATCACTAGGGTGGGATGACACTTCTCAGGGATTACTTCTGCATTCTAATTTAGTGGTTGTTACCCAGTTATGTGCATGTGACTCAACTTAGAATTGCACATTAAAAGTGAGTAAGGTTTATTTATTGTCTATAAAATATACTTCAGTAGGACGAAAACTTAAAAATTTAGTGGGGTTTTCTTCTGCTCTTTGGTCAAAAACATTAGCATCTAGAAACTTAAAATTCTAATTCCACAGACCTCAAGTTAAGAGGCACAATGACCCAGGTATCATCAACACTCAGTGGGCCATGCTTCTCTCTGTTTAGTTCTTGGCCAGAAAGCTTTCTTCAAGTGATGCTGAAGCACCATGCCACAACATTTCTTTTGAGATGAATCTCAAAGAAAGCAGTTGTAGTAGCTTTACACAGTGACAGGATGTCCAGGAACAAGATGTCAAATGAGCAAGTGCAGGAGCAGGAAGTTCATATACAGCTCAGAGTTTCCTAAGAGTAGTAAGTGCAGGCAGAACTGTATTGGACACACTAAAGAAGGATATGTCGTATCTTCTCGTGTCAGAAAGATTATATGTAGATCTGCATTTCACTTACTGGCTTTGAGAGATGGGCTAGCTGGTAGTCACAATTGCTCTGGTGGGGAGTTGCTGGACCAGTAGTCCTAAGGATGCATTTCATGATTCCAGAGAAACAATGGCTCTAATAACTTTCTATAGAATGTGCCTTCAGCTTGAAAATATTTAGTAGGTTTTGTTATACATCTATCATCTGGTCATCTAATACTAGAAATTGTGATTTTCCTTTCTGGGTGAAATTTAAGAAATCTAAGTTCAGCATTTCAGAGAAGGCTGTGTGAAAGCACTTTCTAGCACTGACCATACGCCTACTTATTTAGGTTTCTTTTAAGATGAACACTCTTAATACCTTGAAGCATTATCAAGTAAGTTAGTTGCCTGTGTTGTGCTACTTTCCCAATCATCTTTACCCAATCATCCAGCCTGAGCCTTGTTCTCAGACAGAGGACTCCTGGCTCCCTTAATTCCTTACTACCCATAGTTATCTGCCTCTGCATCCTCTTACTGAATGCTAGTCATTTGAAAGGCCTCTCATATAAACTTCCATTGACATTTCCCAAAGCAGTACCTTGGAGGTCTCTTCTTGAATGAAAGCACAGGCTTAATGGAATGATATGACTTGCTCTTCTTCACTCAGTTCCCACAAGGGCTTGGAAACACTTTGTTAGACCTCACAACCAAGCCTCCCAACCTTTTTCCATGTCAAATTAATTCAGTATCAAAATCTATGGTGGAAATAATCTCCAATGTATAGATATCAAAATTCTGTTGAAGTAGGTTAGAACAAAATGGCACAAGCAAGAAAAGCTGCAAGAATGAGTACTAGGTGCACACAGCAGAGATTGGCAAGGAGAGCTTCAGCTATGAAGGCACAAAGATTCTGAGAGTTGTTCCTGAGTCAGAACCTTTGCAGGGGGAGGGTAATGACCCCATCTAACGGAATTGTGAACCCATCATGCTGCCTGTATAGTCAATGCTGTGACAGTTTAGGTTTTCAAGTGTCAGGCGGAAATGATTGATCCAGGCTAAGGAAGATGAATGTTGACAAATGCACATCATCTTCAGTGATTTTCTTTATTTATGAAGTCTACACTTAGAATGATGAGTGGGCACTTGCTGTGTTTATTTATAGTAGCTCAGCTCCAGCAGCGAAAAAAATGTGACAGAGCAGCATGAAGATAGCTTCAGGCTGTGCTGACCTTCCATCCATATAAAATAGTTTGTTTATTGAGCCAATGGATATTTGGGTTGTTAGGCCTCATTAGAACCTTGATAGATTACACTTGTGTCTACCCTTTTGTCCCTGAGGCCAGTGTTTGTGATACCTAACATTGTGAACATTGTTGCATTGTGGCATTCAACAGCAAAGATGCCCTTCCCTGCGCACAGGGACTAGATATCATGTTACAATGTTTGTTTCTAAGAGCTGAATGTTAGAACAACCTCAAACATGTTTCAGAAATGCAATTCATGTAAATATTTAATTGTTAAAAATATCATTTATAGGCCCCAAGCTGCCTCACTTGTCACATTTTCAATTTCATATTCTTTTTTTAAATTAAATTTTTATTTTTCATATTAATTCCAGTTAATTCACTTTGTATCACAGCTGTAGCCCCCTCCCTCATTTCCTGCCATTCGAACCCTCCCTCTCTCATTTCCTCCCATTCCCCTCTCCAAGTCCACTGATAGGAGAGCAACAGAACCAATGTCACATTCTTTATGTTACAAAGTAGGCTTCAATAGCTGATACTAATTTTATTTTTTTAACTATTTCATCTGATTATAAAACAAAATTGTGTATCAGTAGGAAAATACAAACTTATGAAAATGACATTGGAGCTGGATGGTTCAAGTGCTTATCAAGAGTGCCTGTTGCTCAGTCACGGGGCACTGAGTTCAGATCTCAGCACCCATTTAACAGGACTGGCATTGCAACAAATGCCTGCAATTTCAGCACTTGGTATCAGACGTACTCTTCTGATCTCCACGTGTGCACAAATACTCAGACACACATGTACACATGCACAGGCACACATGCACACTCATACAAAAGTAAATTCTAAAAGTAATCACTCAGGGAAGAAGTCACTATAAATGGTTACTTCATTCCTTAGTCTTTTATTACATATTTGTTAAAAGTTCTACACATAAAAGAACCATGTACAACCTTATTTAGTTCTCTACCTGTGTGTTTCTTGAGACGGTGTCTCTTTATTTAGCCTACACTAGGCTGGAGCTCACCATGTAACCTGGGATTACCCTAAAGTTGGAATCCCCTTACCCTGAACTTTCCAAGTCTTTGTTTGATAGAATCTGCCCCCACGCTGGTGTCTAGAATGTTATTATACATGCACAGATTATTTTAATATAACCTACTATCTTTATAGCATATTTTAGTTGTGTTTATGATATATATTCCACATTCCACTTAATATTACCTTGTAAATTTGTTATTAATATTAATATAATAAAATATTAAAGAACAAAGAATTGTAAATGAATGCATAATATTGTTAAATATTTTAAACTTCATGTAACTTTATTTTTTCTGAAACAGTGGATTTATCTCTGCTAACTTTTTGCTTTGTAAATTTTTATGTTTTTATCTTAAGTTTTTCTGTTCTTTTCTTTAGATGTATTTCTTCTCAACAATATTTATTAGGCTGAGATTATTCACAGCTTTACTTTCTTATTGCAAGAGTGGATTATATGTTTCTTAGAATAATTAGACATTAGTAAGTTGTATTTCTATATAACTACTGTTACAGATATACATATACATCATTAATCCTTTCTTCCCAGTTGTTAGTACTTTTACATATGCACACATGCATCCAACATCCGTGTATATTGATTTATTTTTCAGGCATATTCTAGATATCAGATAATTGTTATTCTCTCTATTTTATTAATAAATCTTCTGAAATTTTTATAGCATTTCATACAGTTTACAGGACTATTTTAAGTTTTATTTTATATTTGAGAGGTTTTTTCCTCAGAGCATGGGCGGGTGCCCAGAACCGAGGAGTGAGTCTGGTGCCCTGCAGCTGGGCTTTCAGGTGGCTGTGAGCTGCAGGGCAGGCACTAGGAAAGAGGCTCTTTTTTATTAATTTATTTATTTTTATATCAATCACAGGTTAGGTACTTTGCATCCCAGGCATAGCCTCCTTCCTCATTCCCTCCCACCCTCCCACTCCCTCCCTCATCTCCCTCCTCCCCGCCCCCTCCAAGTCCACCAACAGGGGAGGACCTCCTCCCCTTCCATCCAAACCCAGCTCATCCTGTCCCCTCTGGGCTGGCTGCAATGTCCTTCCCTGGGATCTAGCCAGTCTGTCACTCCCTGGCATGTATTGGGGAGGGTCAAAGAGTCAGCCATCAAGATCATGACTGAAACAGTCCCTGTTTCCCTCACTAGGGTCTTCATTCCGACAATGAGCTATCATGGGCCCCATCTGAGCGGGGGTTCCAGGCCATATCCACACATGGTCCTTGATTGTAGAAACCGTCTCATACAAGACCCCTATGCCCTGCTCAGTTTGGTCTTTGTGGAGCTCTTGTTCTCCCCAAGTCTCACCAACCTCCCCCAGATCTGTCATTACTTCTCACCCTCTGCCAAAGTCTTGATCATATAGACCTATAGGATAGGAAGGTCAAGCTGAAATCTACACACCTAGAGAGGATATACAGGAAGGAGGACCCAGGTTGGTATGATCAATGCTTGTTTGGATGAACAAATGGGATGGACATTGAGTGGAGGAGAAAACAAGCAACAGGACAGGAGAATGCAAAGGAGGACCTCTGGGGGGGTCAATGTAGCGATGTATCAGAGCAGATATTAAGAGTCGCGATCAAGGAAAGAGGCTCTTAACCACCGAGCACTTCTCCAGCCCCACATAGGAATGTTTTGGACGATGTGAGATTTTAATTGTGTTCTTTGGCTGCATTATTTTCACTCTGCATTTGTAAACAAAGGTACCATGCATAACCTTGTCACTGAGTCTCTGATGCATCGATCATCCTTTCTTGAAAATAAATTTATAGAAAAAATTTGAGACAAGAGAGATATGAAATATAAACATTTTGATTGAAAATAGAAAAAGATGTATTTGTTTTCGATGCTTCCGTGAGCTATTTTGTGACTTTTACTGTTTTGCTATGCTGCTTATTACTTCATACTGAAGTGAAATACTTACCATTTTTGTTATTGTTTTCCTTTAAAAGTATTCGTAGGCTGATATTTTCTAGTTCCCACCATTTGGCTACAAATTTCATGATTTCCTTGTTTTAAATTGGTGAGTAGTATTCCATTGTGTAAATGCACCACACTTTCTGTGTCCATTCCTCCTTTGAGGGGCATCTGGTTATTTCCAGATTCCGGCTATTATGAGTAGAGCTGCTACAAACATGGTTGAGCAAATGTCCTTATTGTGTACTTGATCCTCTTTTGGATATATGCCTAGGAGTGGTATAGCTGGATCTTGAGGAAACACTATTCCTAATTGTCTGAGAAAGCACCAGATTGATTTCCAAAGTGGTTGTACAAGTTTACATTCCCACCAGCAATGAAGGAGGGTTCCCCTTTCTCCACATCCTCTCCAGCATGCATCATCCCTTAAGTTTTTGATCTTAACCATTCTGATGGGTGTGAGGAGAACAATAGAGCCAAAATACCTGGGCCCAGGGTGGGGGGCTACTGAGACCAATACTCCAAAGAAGGACCATGCATGGAGAGGACCTAGACCCCCTGTTCAATGGAAGCCCATTGGCTGCTCAGTGCCCAAGTGGGTTCCCTAGTAAAGGGTTCAGGGGCTGTCTCTGACATGAACTCAGTGGCTGGTTCTCTGATCACCTCCTCCTGAGGGATGCAGCCTTGGCAGGCCACAGAGGAAGATGATGCAGCCAGCCTTGATGAGACCTGATAGGCTATGGTCAGGTGGAAGGGGAGGAGGACCTCCCCTATCAGGGGACTAGGGAAAGGGCATAGGGGGAGAAGATGGAGGGTGGGTAGGACTGGGAGGAAACAAGGGAGGGGGCTGCAGTGGAGATACAAAGTGAGTAAATTGTAATAAATAAATAAAGTTAATTTTTAAAAATTAAAAAAGTAAAAAAAAATTTATAATGGATGGCATGTGGATGAAGGGCCTGCTGAGCAAGCATGAGAAGCTCAGGTGCCCAGACCATTTAAAGCTGCGTATAGTGGTGTGCACCTGTATTTCCAGTATAGGAAGATGGCTACTTTCCGGGCTTTGCCTACCAAACAGTTGAGCTAAAGCACTGAACTCCAGGTTCAATGAGATATCCTATGTCTTAAATTATAACAAAGAAACAACAAATTTATTTAATATTGACCTCTGGCTTCCACACACCCATACCCAGACACCCAGGCAAGCATACCTGTGTGCACAATAAATTTTTAAGAAGCAAAATTTTTAAAACATTTTAAATATAATATTTTTATAAATCCTTTGAGAATTTAATGCAGTTCACTTTCATCATATTCACTCCCATTCTTTCCCCATCTTTTCTTAGATCCACTCTACACCTTCCTGCCCCCTCCCAACTTCATTACCCTTTTGTTCTTCACTTACTAATGCACTGAGGCAAATCCACGCTACCAAGATAGACATGGGTGCCACCATTCTCTGGAGTGTGGCAAACCTACCTTAAAGAAAACTGATTATCCCTTCCCCCAGTCACCATCAACTATCAAACAGAGCCCCAGGAAGGGGTTTGGAGCACATTAGCATTCCTTCCTCCATGCTGCAATGTTGATTGGCTTGCACTTGTTCTACTCTTGTACAGGCAACTATAACTGCTCAGTATAAGACTCAAGTGATACTGTTTCACTCTAGGCCTTCTCAAACTCAAGCTCTTACAGTCTTTCTCTCTTCCATAGTGGTTCACAGGTCTTGGCACAGGGGATCAAGGGGTCTCATTTGTAGCTGAACACTCCACTCACATTAAGAAATTATAAATAGCATAAAATTACTATTTTATGCTTATTTGCCTTCTGTTTGCATGCTTGCTAATGCAAGAGGATAGCTGTGGTGTGGAAATTTTAATGTGCTAGAAATGGCTGAATATTACATCTGTGGTACTTTTATAACCTAGTTTATAAACAGTGAAGAACAGAGTACTGGAAGGGAATGGCTCAATAAGGCCTAGAAAAAGAAATGGTTTGGGTGGTACCTTCCTGGAACATCAGCTAAAAGGCTAAAAAGGGACATGAATGTTGTAGGGAACAGAGATGGTGAGGTGAACTGGGGACCAAGAAGCCAGGTGAATAGGCTGTCCTGCAAGTTGAGACTTCTGGGTAGTGTGGGGCATGAGAGCTGACTTCCATAAAGTCATGGCATAGATATTTTGATTGTCCTGAGGAGAGCAGTCATCACTGCTGAGTGGATGGTATCTCCTCATACATGATTTCTCCTCTGGCCCACAGTAAAGCTTACCTGTGATGCAGAGTTAGAGCCACCAGAGTTATTGTGGCTAATAAGCATAGGTACAAATGTTACGGTAAAGCATAGTCACGGTGAACAATTCAAAAAACACCTAACTATGGAATCCATCTTATGCATGTCAGTTTTTTCTCATGTTCTCAGGCTATCAGGAAATATTTTCTCATTTAAGCCAAATTTGAAAATGATTCTTTTTTCTAACATGTCCCACACTCTTGGTTTAATTTTTTTAAATTATGTATACATTGGGGTAGGTACCTGTGTGGGTACATGCCTGTAAGTGTAGGTGTCCTCAGAGGCCAGAGATATCAGATCCCCTGGAGCAGGAATTATAGGCAGACTTGAGTCTCTTGAATGAGGAACACTTTCTTTGTTCCTCTCTAAGAACAGAAGGAGCTCTTACCTGCTGAATATCTCCTTAACCCCTCCATTTAGATATGCAAATCTTCATTTACTGAAAAATTTCTGTTTCAGTAGGTTGGTCTCCAAATCTATTGACCGCTTCACAATAGCCACTAATAACATAAAGTACCTTGGGGTGAATCTAACCAAGCAAGTGAAAGACCTATATGAAAAAAAAAATTCAAATCTCTGAAGAAAGAAATTGAAGAAGATATTAGAAAGACTTCCCGTGCTCATGGATTGGTAGGATTAACATAGTGAAAATGACCATATTGCCAAAAGCAATCTACAGAGACAATGCAATTCCCATCAAATTCCTATACAATTCTTTGCAGACCTGGAAAGAAAAAAATACTAAACTTCATATGGAGAAACAAAAAAACCAGAATCTCCAAAACAATCCTCTACAACAACAGATCATCTGGAGGTAGCTCCATCCATGACCTCAAGCTGTACTACAGAGCAATAGTAATAAAAACTGCATGGTATTGGCATAGAAACAGAATAGTGGATCAATGGAACCGAATAGAAGACCCAGAAATGAACCCACACACCTATGGAAACTTGATTTTTGACAAAGAAGCCAAAACCATTCAATGAAAGAAAGACAGCATCTTCAACAAATGGTGCTGGTCCAACTGGATATCTGTATGAAGAAAAATGAAAATAGATCCACATTTATCACCTTGTACAAAGCTAAAGTCCAAGTGGATCAAAGACCTCAACATAAAACCAGACACACTAAACCGGTTAGAAGAAAAAGTGGGGAAG
>JAQQSO010001700.1:0-12724 GCA_028658305.1 Pachyuromys duprasi
TGATAAGTTGGGGTTGGATGGAAGGGAAGGAGGTCCTCCCCTGCTGGTGGACTTGGAGGGGGCAGGGAAGAAGGAGATGAGGGCGGGAGTGGGAGGGTGGAAGGGAATGGGGGAGGGGGCTACGCCTGGGATTCAAAGTACCCAACCTGTGATTGAGATAAAAATAAATAAATTAAAAAAAAAAAGAAAATGCAAATAAAAAAAAAAAACAAAGTCACAAAGATCTGCCTGGCTTGGTCTCCCTGGGTAGTGGGATTACAGGCATGTACTTCTAAGCCCAGCCTTTATTGATATTCTGGAATCATTCATTCATAGCATATTTTTGTTACTTCTTTATTCATGTTTATTTCTTTGTATATGTTTATAATGCCTTCTTTGGGATACTTTTTGTGTTAAATGCTATAGTAACTTTTAAAGGAAGTTCCTTCATTCTGTACTTTTTGTTTTTATTTTTTCATGGGAACATTTTTTAAAATTTTTTATTAATTACAATTTATTCACTTTCTATACCCCTTGTAGCACCCTCCCTCCTCCCTTTGCAATCCCTCCTTTCTACCCCCTTCGTCATAATGCCCCTCCCCAAGTCCACTGATAGGAGAGATCTTCTTTTCCTTCTTTCTGATCCTAGTCTATTAGGTCTCATCAGGAGTGTCTGCATTGTCTTCCTCTGTGGCCTGGTAAGGCTGCTCCCCCAGCAGGTTGAGGTGATCAAAGAGCAGGCCAATCAGTTCATGTCAGAGGCAGTCCCTATTCCCATTACTATGGAACCCACTTGGACACTGAACTGCACTGGGCTACATCTGTGCAGGGGTTGTAGGTTTCTCCATGCATGGTACTTGGTTGGAGTATCAGTCTCAGGAAAGACCTCTATGCTCAGATTTTTTAGTTCTTTTGCTCTAAAGGTGGAGTTCCTGTCCTCTGCAGATCTTACTATTTCCCACTTCTTTCATGAAATTCCCTGCACTCTGCTCAAAGATTGGCTATAAGTCTCAGCATCTGCTTTGATAATCTGCAGGGCAGAGACTTTCAGAGGCCCTCTGTGGCAGGCTCCTGACTTGTTCCCTGTTTTCTCCTTCATTTTATGTCCATCCTCTTTGTCTTCCTAGATGGGGATGGAACATTTTAGCCATAGTTCTCCCTCTTCATTTGTTTTTTTAAGTGTACAGATTTTAGAAGGTTTATCCCATATTATATGTCTATATGAGTGAGTATATACCGTGTGTGTCTTTCTGCTTCTGGGATAGCTCACTCAGGATGATCTTTTGCAGTTTCCACATTTATCTCTAATTTCCTTGTTTTTTATTGCTGAGTAATATTTCATTGTGTAGATATACCACAATTTCTGTATCCATTCCTCAGTTGAGGAGCATCTGGGTTGTTTCCTGTTTCTGGCTATTACAAATAAAGCTGCTACAAACGTGCTTGAGCACGTTGTCCTTATTGTGTACTTAAGCCTCTTTTGGATATATGCCTAGGAGTGGTATAGCTGGATCTTCAGGAAGCTCTATTCCTAACTGTCTAAGAAAGCACCAGATTGGTTTCCAGAGTGGTTATATAAGTTTCCAGTCCCACCAGCAGTGGAAGAGTGTTCCTCTTTCTCCACAAACTCTCCAGCCCTTTTGTCTTTTTTATACAGGATGGCTATTGATTTTTAAAGTTATTTTTGCATCCAGCCCCTTTGCTGCAGGTGTTTATCAGCTGTAAGAGTTCCCTAGTAGAATTTTTAGGGTCACTCAGGTATACTGTCATATCATCTGCAAAGAGTGATACTTTGACTCTTCCTTTCTGATTTGTATCCCCTTGATCTCCTTCAGTTACCTTATTGCTCTAACAAGGACTTCTAGAATTATGTTGAACAGATATGGAAAGAGAGGGAAGCCTTGCCTTACCCCTGATTTCAGTGGGATTGCTTTAAGTTCTCTCCATTTAGTTTGATGTTGGGTATAGGTTTGCTGTATATTACCTTTACTATGTTTAGGTATGTGCCTTGTACCCCTGATCTCTCCAATACTTTAAGCATGAATGGATGTTGGATTTTGTCAAATGCTTTTTCAGCATCTAAGAAATTATCCTGTGTTTTTTTTTCTGAGAGTTTGCTAATATTATGGATCATATTGATGAATTTCTATATATTGATCCACCCTGCATACCTGGGATGAAGCCTACTTCATCATAGTGGATGATATTTTTGATGTGTTCTTGGATTCGGTTTGCAAGTATGTTGTTGACTATTTTTGCATCAATGTTCATGAGGGAGATTGGCCTGAAATTCTCTTTCTTTGTTGAGACTTTGTGAGATTTAGGTACCAAGGTGACTGTGGCTTCATAGAATGAGTTTGGTAGTGTTCCTTCTGTTTCTATTTTGTGGAATAGTTTGAGGAGTACTGAAGTTAGCTCTTCTTTAAAGTTCTGGTAGAATTCTGCACTGAAACAATCTTGTCCTGGGCTTTTTTTGGATGGGAGACTTTAGATGACTACTTCTATTTCCTTAGGGGTTATAGGACTATTTAATTGATTTACCTGGTCTAGATTCAGCTTTGATAAGTGGATTTGATAAAGAAAATTGACCATTTCATTTAGATTTTCAAATTTGGTGGCATGAAGACTTTTGAAGTAATTCCTAATAATTATTTGGATTTCCTCAGAGTCTGTTGTTATGTACCCCTTTCATTTCTGATTTCATTAATTTGGATAGTGTCTCTCTGCTTTTAGTTAGTTTGGCTAAGGGTTTGTCTATGTTGTTGATTTTCCCAAAGAACCAGCTCTTGTTTTCATTGATTCATTGAATTGTTTTATTTGTTTCTAATTTATTGATTTCAACCCGAGTTTGATTATTTCCAGCTGTCTACTCATCTTTGGTGTGTCTGCTTCTTTTTTTTTTTTCTAGGGCTTTTTGGTGAGCCATTAAGTTGCTTGAATGAGAGGTTTTGAATGTCTTCCTGAAGGCACTTAGTGCTATGAACTTTCTTCTTAGTACTGCTTTCATTGTGTCCCATAAGTTTGGGTATATTGTACCTTCTTTTTCATTGAATGCTAGGAAGACTTTAATTTCTTTCTTTATTTTTTCTCTGACCCCGCTGTCATTTAGTAGCAAGTTGTTCAGTTTCCAGGCATGTGTAGGTGTTTTGCTATTTCTCTTGTTGTTGAGGTACAGCGTTAATCCATGGTGCTCAGATAGGATACAAGGTACTATTTCAATCTTCTTGTACCTGTTGAGGCTTGCTTTGTGACTAATCATATGGTCTATTTTGGAGAAGGTTCCATGAAGTGCTGAGAAAAAGGTAAATTCTTTTGTGTTTGTGTTTAAGGTTCTGTAGATGTCTGTTAGGTCCATTTGCTTCATGACCTCTGTTAGACACATTGTTTCTTTGTTTAATTTCTGTTTTGTTGACCTGTCCTTTGTTGAGAATGGGGTGTTGAAATTTCCCACTATCAATGTTTGGGGATTTATGTGTGGTTTAATTTTATTAATGTTTCTTTTACAAATGTGGGTGCCCTTGTATTTGGGACATAGATGTTCAGGACTGTGATGTGTTCCTGTCAGAATTTTTCCTTGATGAGTATGAAGTGTCCTTCTCCATCCCTTTTGATTAATTTTGGTTGAAAATCTATTTTATCAGATATTAGATTGGCTACTCCTGTTTGTTTCCTGGGTCCATTTGCTTGGAAAACCATCTTCCAGCCCTTTACCCTCAGGTAATGTCTATCTTTGTGACTTGTTTGTGTTTCTTGTATGACTCAGACTGCTGGGCCTTGTTTAAGCATCCATTCTGTTAGTCTGTGTCTTTTTATTGAAGAATTTAGTCCATTAATGTTGAGAGAGATTAATGACCGGTGGCTGTTAGATCCTTTGATTTTGATGTTGAATATGATAGTGTGTTAGTGTGCTTGGCCTCTTTTTGTTTAACTGTAGTGAGGTTAATTTTTTCCTGTATTTTCTTGAAAGTAATTAGTTTTCTTGTGTTGTATTTTTCCTTCTAGTGTCTTCTGTAATGCTGGATTTATGTGTAGGTATTTTTGAAATTTGTTTTTGTCGTTGAATATCTTGTTTTCTTGTTGAATATCTTGTTTTCTCCATCTATGAGGACTGAGAGTTTTGATGGGTATAGTAGCCTGGACTGACATCTGTGTTCTCTTAGGGTCTGCATGATATCTGTTCAGGTCGTTCTGGCTTTCATAGTCTCTATTGAGAAAACAGGTGTGAATCTGATGGGTTTGTGATTATATGTTACTTGGCCTCTTTCCCTTGCAGCTTTTAGTATTTTTTCTTTGTTCTGTATACTTACATTTTTTATTGTTATGTAGTGGGAGGATTTTATTTTCTGTTCTAATATATTAGGTGTTCTGTAAGCCTCTTGTAATCTTATAGGCCTCTCCTTTAAGTTGGGGAAATTTTCTTCTATGAATTTGTTGAAAATATTTTCTTGGCCTTGGAGGAGGGAATCTTCTTTTTCTTCTACTCCTATTATTCTTGGGTTTTGTCTTTTCATGTTTTCTTAGATTTCTTGGATGGTTTGTGTCAGAAATTTCTTAGATTTAACATTTTCTTTGATGGATGCATCTATTTTTTTCCATTGTATCTTCCACACCTGAGATTCTTTCTTCCATCTCTTGTAGTGTATTGGTTATGCTCTGTAGTTCCTGTTTTCTTTCCTAAGTTCTTTCTCTCCACATTTTCCTCCATTTGTGTTTTCTTTAATTTTCCAATTCTATCTTCAGATCTTGAGCTGTTTTGTTGATTTCCTTCACCTGTCTGTATTTTCCTGTTTTTCCTTCAATTCCTGCAACAGTTTGTTTAAACAATGCTCTGTTTCTTTTATTTCTTTCAGTGATTTAATTATTTCCTCTCTAAAGGCCACAAACTGTTTGATGCAACTTCTTGTAATTCTTTACGGATGGCCATAATCTGTTTGTCTTTATCTTCCGCTAGTTCTTTACACATTTTATTTGTTTCCTCTATTATCCTCTTCATCAGCATAGATGTTAGGTCATCTTCTTGAATTTCAATTATGCTGGGGTGGTCCAGGGCTTCTTGCCTCTGGATAACTGGGTTCTGGAGATGTCATATTGCTCTGTCTTTTGTTGGTTGAGCCTTTATGCTGAACTCTACCCATTGGGTTATCTTAGGTGTTGGGTGTTAGTTTCTGGTGGTTCCTGGAATCCTGTGGTGGACAGAATCCCCTTGGCAGGAAGATGATTTTTCCTGAAGAAGCCTCTTCAGCTTTTTGGGTATGGTCACTGAATGGCCGGTGTTTTTCAGGAATTGCCACAGCTTACCTCAGGAGTGGTAACTGTGGTCCTTGTTAGTCGGGAGGGCTCTCGTCTTACCTGGAGAAGTCCTGGAGACAGGTGCCCTGCTTCTGGGTTTCTTGCTGTAAATTCAGTGAGCTGCTGCTGTTACGAGTGTGCCCTGTGGTTTGGTCAGTTTAATTAGGGATAACTAGTTGCCCCTTGGAACAGTATCTAGGGGTTGATCTTAGGCATCCCAGGCTTCTGAAGGTCTGAGGTTGGAACTCTGTGCCACAGTACCCAAGTGGTAGTCAGTGGCAGGTGAGCTCTGCTCTCATGCATGCAGCTGGAGGCTAGAGTCAGGAGCCTGTGGATAGCCAGAAACTTTTCCGGAGCTAGGTGTCCTGAGGTATGGCCAGATGTTTCCCCCCACCTTGAGGATTTCTCCCACAAGGAAGGCCCAGTCTGTGGTATTTGGGTTGTTGCGTAGAGGGCACAAGTACTGGCAGGTGGTGGCTCCAAGCTGGTGACTGCACAGGAACCTGAGACCTTTTCTTGAGAACCTCCCCTTGTGTGCTGGTGGTGGGTGAGGGGTTGGCTGAGTGCTCCAAGCTCTTTCCCTCCCTTTGGGGTTTTCTCCTGACAGGGACTCCCAGCTCTGATGCCCTGGGGCTCACAGTTCTGTGTTTTGCTGATAGTTGGGCACTTACCAGTTTCTGAGCTGGCAGCGTGTGCCTGTTGGTCTGCCAGACCTTTTCCAGAGATAGACTGGGTGACATGAGGTCAGTCCCATTTTTTACCTTCCCTGTGGATTTTTCTCTCTATTGGGACTACCAGTTTCTGGTGTTTTTGTGCCCATTGTTCAGCCTGGGAAGGTGATCAGGACATGCAGGCATGTGGCTTTGGTCTGGGGACCAAGTGCCTGTGCGACACTGAATCTCTTCCAGGTTCTGGCTGGGTGACCTGAGGGTGGACCCTAGTGGTTCCAGTAAGGTGGAGTTTCCTCTCACCAGAGAAACATGATTGCTGTTGTTTTAGGTCCCAGAGTTCAGTCTCTTGGTCATTGTACTAACATTGCTGTTCTGTTCCTGATGGGCAGTGTCCTCCTGTTGCCGCCATCTTGGATCTCTCTAGAAACTCATTTTTTTTAATTACTTTCTTTTTTAACATTTGATGTGCATTGGTGTTTCACATGCGTGTATGTCTAAGTATCACATGTTAGATTTTGCAAACTGTTGTGAGATATTATGTGAGTACTGAGAATAGAACCTTCGTTCTCTGGAAGTACAGGCAAATATCTTAACCACTGAGCCATCTCTCCAGCCCCTGCTACTTGCCTTTTCAGGGTGGGATTTGGAGGGAATGAGAGAGGGGGCTACAGCTGAGATACAAAGTGAATAAACTACAATTAATATTTAAAAAAGAAAAAAACCAAATACCTCAAGAAATCATCTCAAATGCTGGATATGTCACCAGATAGTCTATATCATATAGTCTCTCCTTTGCTGTACCTTACCCACATGATGTGTCCAGCAGTGTGTTTGACAGTGTCTTTGTCTATGATGTTCTTTGTTCTGTTACTCTAACACCTTTAGTAGTATACCACAGTGCAATATGGTAAATGGGGTGACTTAAGTCTGTTCACTATGGCACAACCAATCATATACTTGGCTCTAGAATAAATGCTTTCTATGTTCATTGAGGTGAGTGTTGTGTTTTGCTTTAAGGGTCTTTTAAAGGACGCCCATAGTGACTTCAGGGTTTTAGTTGTTTCTTCAAAGCTTTTTTCACTGGCAGCCTACATATTATTGTTGAGGTGCACTAATTGCTCTGTGATTTTACAACAATATCTTGGAGGCATAGGCTGCTGGAGATTAATCCAACCAAATCCAATATGCTTCAAAGAAACAGTCTAGAGATAAGATATAATTCCTCAATGCAGGAAAGATCTCTGCACTGTCTGTTGTGCATAGTCTTCTGTCAACAAGCCAGACAGCAAGTCTGCATTCTAGCATTTGTCTTGAAAGGATCCAATTTCCTCCTAATCGTTCTTCATTGTTGTCCCCAGTATTTCTGAGCTCATAGTTAGCTTCTTAAATCACAGTTATTGCTACTTTCATTAACTTTGTTTCATGAATTTCTTCTCTTTCCTACATCCTAGTCCCCAGCTCCCTTTATTTTCCCATAGCATGGCCTGGATCTACATTTTGGAGCTCAGTATATGGTCTGGGATTTGTTTCTTTACTGACATCTTAGCTATGAGAACTGAATGTTAGGTGAATGGATATACACAGTATCTTTAGCTTTTGGGACATACTGTTTTAGAATGGATTGTCATGTAAGCATGAGAATTGATGTTTGAAGACCCAGTTTTACAGTAGTACCATATTCAAAATAGAAATTCCATCTACAGGAAAAGAAACCTCCTCTGTTTACACAAAGGTGACTCAGCTTTGTGAAAGACTGGATGAGAAACACTGTACATATGAATTCTCCTAGAAGCCAGATCTTAAACTGGGATGAAAGGCACATGTGTTTTTGATTGGACCAATCTGTTTTGGTTTTTCCCAGAGGCTGAGCTAGAAAATAATAGGGAGATCATGTCAGAGACAACCCTTGCTCACCTTACTAGGGACCTCACTTGGAGACTGAGCTGCCATGGGCTACATCTGAGCAGGGATTCTAAGTTATTTCCATGCATGGTCCATAGTTAGAGTCCTTATTCGATCTCTGCAAAGGCTCCTGGGTCCAGATATTTTGGTACTGTTAATATCCTTTTAGAGCTCCTGTCCCGTCTAGGTCTTTCTCTCCTTCCTTCTTTAATAATATTCCCTGCACTCTGCCCATAGTTTGGATATGATTTTCTGCATGTGTTTTGATACCCTACTGGATAGAGTCTTTCAGAGGCCCTCTGTGGTAGGTTCCTGTTCTGTTCCCTGTTTTCTCCCTCTTCTGATGTCTATCCCATGTGCCTTCCTGAATGAGGATTGAGCATCTTACCCAGGGTCCTCCTTCTTGCTTAGCTTCTTTAGTTGTACAGATTTTGGTATGTTTATCCTATATTATATGTCTAATATCCACTTATAAGGGAATATTAGGTCTTATATAGGTCTCGTCGGGACTCATCAGGACTGGATGCATTATCTTCCTCTATGGTCTGGTAAGGCTGCCACCCCCAACCTCCCACCCAGGGAGAGGTAATCTAAGACCTGATAGGCTAGGGTCCAATAGAAGAGGAGGAGGGCCTCCCCTATCAGTGGACTAGGGGAGGGTCTTAAGAGGAGAAGAGGAAGGGAAGGTGAGAAAGGGAGGAGAAAAAGGAAGGGAATAGAGCTAGAATAAAAAGTGAATAAATTGTAATTAAATAAAGAAATAAATATTAAAATAAAAAATTTTAAGGAAATAATAGGGAGAAAGCAGTCTTAGTTCAAAAGCCACATACTCTCATGATGTTAGTGAATACTGCTAGATTCCCAAGAATCAATATGTTCCATTGTACATACACAAATCAATATTTCTAGTAGATGAGTTTTCTTTTCTTACATTTATTTTTTAGATATTACAGTTTGGAATAATTGCTTTAATTTTCTCTTCAATCAGAAATTTATAAAACTATGACCCAGACTCTAAGCAATGCTTGATAAATAATCATGAGGACTTGAATTTTACCTTTCCCTTTGCCCCTAAAAGCCAGGAAAGATAGAAGATTTGTAATGCCATATTTGGGGCCAGGGAGGGAGACAAATCCTTGTGACTTCTCAGTAAGCCACTGTAAGCTAAATCAGAAACCCTCAAGTCAATAAAACCCTGTCTCCAAAATAAAAAAGACCGCTTGGGAACAGAACCTGAAGTTAAGCTCCTTCCCTTTCCCTTACTCACAGAAATACAAGTACAAGCACTCTTTCACCCCACACCATGTATCACATATTCTTTGTTTGCAATGATACATTGATTATAATAAGAAGCACAAATATCTTTATAAGCACCAACAAATTAATGCCAGCATCACCACTAAGAAGTAGATTGTTATAATGCAGTAATAGTCTTGCTTTAGAGGTTTGTAGAGGCAAATATGTTTGCAATAAATGTTTAACGGTCTTCATTAAGCTCTCATTGCACATTAAAATTATTGAATATTGTTACAATAATTAGTCTTCTTACCAGCAGAGTGAGCACAAGTATGCTTGATCACGTGCCCAGATTTCTCAATGAAGCACCCAGCATTTTGATAACTTTCACTAATAACAGAAGGCATCATTGTGTAGAGAACAGTTATGTCAAGGGAATATAATTTTTTTGGATATGTATATGTAGCTTCTATCATAACAAACAATAGATGAAATATTACATCCCAAATATGTATAGAGGATCAACATGCTACCGAAAAAGTATTTTTTCTGTAACTAACCTAGCATGAAAACTACAGAAATAAAATAACAATTCGAGCTGCCGTTGCTAGTATTGCAGTCACTTGGATGATTATGGGCATGTGAAAGATGGACATATTTTGAACATTTCAATCATAGAAGTTACGGTCAATTGACTTGTAGAAAGCAGTAGAAATGGAGTTTCAGATCCAACTGTTCTATTTTTACCAAACTAGAGGACAAGAAAGCCATTTGTGACTTATCTTTAGAATTTCGAGATTGTTTTATGTGCATCTGAGTTGCAAATAGGCTATTATCATGGAATTTCACCAAAGGTACTTTTGCAAAACACATTTTGAATTTCATGTAGGAAAAGAGATAAAGCTGAAATCAAAATAAATGCCAATATTGGCCACCTATTTCCTAAGGCAAAATGAATTTAAATATCTCTCCTTGCTTAAACAGAACCAGTGCCAATTAGTCTCAGTAGTAATAATGTAAATTCATATTAGTTCTGAAGCTGAGGTAATTTAGAAAGAAACATCAAAAGACCAATGGACACTGATCATATTCCTTTACTAACAGCTTGGAGGTGCACAAATGAGTCTCAAGGAAGTGGTGCAGAGCAGTTTTCTACATCTATAATCTGCCATACGAAATACAACTACTATAGGGATTCCCTCTGAATAATCACACTTTCTGTTCATATTATATGAATTTTTGTTCATTTGTGAAACCTTAGTAAATTATCTGAGATATGTTTGAGTCTTTTTTCTGAAACATTTTTTATGTATCCTATCTTTCAACCTTTAAATGCCTGAATAAGCACCTTAAGAAAATTTTCTCTCTTGTAGTTAAAAGGACTTGATATTTTACCCCTATATTTGCACAAATTAAACATCTCTTAGGCAAGTAGGTAATGATTTTTTAAATGTGCAATTTAAAATTTCAAACCATATTACCATTTTCCTCCCAGAAGCTTCACTGTCAGTGACTTAGTAAAACCATCATTAATCACAAGATAAGCTAGAGTCATGTGGTGATTGTAATTTGGTCCCACGGAACCAAAGACAAATGATATGGAATACTATTAGCAATGATAGCTTTAATGTAGACATTCATCATGGACTTTGGTTCTCTTGATGTGACTTTAGGATAAAAACTGTGGGATGTTGCCTATCTGTTAAAAATAAAACTATTCCTGTTAAATCATAATTTTGGAAAAAATTGTAAAAGCACAAGTGATAGGTTTTATATTTATTTTCTGTTAAAAGACAAAATAGCAGGGGTCTCTCAAGAAACCAGATGCAGTGCAATTAGAGTAGCTAATGCTGATTAGTTGTTATCTATCTAATTACTAATAATAGAAGCTGGAGGCTTTGGCAAGCTATCTATTTATAGGAGGCAGGAAGCTGCTGTGGTTCATTGGAATAGGTAGACTGTTAATGGCAACTAAAAACACACACATACATAATCTCTCTCTCTGCCTCTCTCTCTCATACACACACAAACACATATGCACAAGTATAAATACAAACAAGCACACAATCATTATATTCTCTTTCGTTTGCGACATGTTATATTGATTATTAACCTTTAAAATTCAGTATATTATAATCTAAGAAAATCAAAACATAATTACTGAGAAAGGATCCTTGTTATCAATTTAAGTGCTATTCAGTGAACTCATTTAAGACATTATTTAAATTTTCAAGGACATAGACAATCATTAGTAAATGTATCTGCTGTGGGAAATTCTGATGTAAAGAAGATACTCCATGGAAAATGTGAATGTAATCCACAGTTACGAATAAACACTGACTTTGGTTGCCCCTTTCTAAATGATGAAAGAGATGAGCTTTAAATTTTCATGTGGAGAAAAATATTTTATGTTATCAGGACTAACCGCAATGTCATTACACACATTTTTATTTCATTTATTTTTAAGGTTTTATAACTGCCCCCTAGCTATGTAAATTTCTCAGTTAAGCCTGCCTCTATCTCTAAATATTTGTTCCCTACAAAGTACTGGCTAATGGAATTGTCTGATTTACATTCTTCAATGTTAGAGACAGTTTTCTGCCATACATGTAAGAGATGTATAGTTAAATTGTAAAGGTGGGCTACACTTGAGATCTTGACTATCAGATATTTGACCCTTCAAGATCTGAATTATCAAAAGGAAAGAAAACAATGCTACCATTTCATTTACTTCAACATTATCAGTTTTTTTTTGGTAGATGTGTGTATGAGTGCAATAGAAATTTAAAATTTTCCATGGTATTGATGTTATTATATATTTTTCTATAGTAGGTATATTGAAACTATATTTGCTTATGTAAAATTAAACGCAGCTTACTTTTATTAATATTGTCTACCATTCCCTGTAGTAGAAGCATAACATTAATTTTTGGAATTCCTGAAGAAAATACACTACACTTACCCTAGTGAATGTAGATAAATGAGTTTGAGATCCTATTCTCATTGTAAGGGAAAGGCTGGATTATGCAGCAAGTTTGTAAAAATGAATCATTTATAAATTGTTCCAAAAAATCCCTATGGTAAAAGAAATTTGAAATAGAAGGTACCTAATTTAGAATTCCTCTACAAATGTGGCTGCTACAGGAGCATGAAAGTTGAGCTCCTACATGTCTTGTGATGAGATACCTGCTGAGAGCCTGACTGCAGATTGATTACCCACATGTTCAATTTTAGATCTTGTGGACCTAGACAAAATATTTACTTTGTACAATAGATATTTGAGCAACTCTACTCTTTTTCTAGCACTACTGTAAAAACAGAACAGATTGGATAGCTTGAATAATACTAATTTATTTCTTACTGGACTGGAGGTTGGAAGCTGGGCAAAGAGTAAGCAGGGCTTTATTCTTCTGAGGTTTCTCTCCTTGGCCTATGTCTGGTTGCCTTATTTTTGTCCTTACATGATCTTTCTTCTGGGTGTATAATGTATAATAAAGAATGCTCTTAATATTTCTCCATGCTTCCTTTTTTTTCTTACAAGTACACCCATTTAAGTAGAATTAAGCTCAACCCAACAATATTTTTCATCTAATTAATTATTTAAATACAGTATCTCTAATATAGTCATATCCTAGGGTGATGGGAGT
>JAQQSO010001702.1:0-19769 GCA_028658305.1 Pachyuromys duprasi
CATAGTGTCCACATTAGAAGGCTGGAGAAGCTGATGTCTGATGACGTGGAGGATTTCAGGGCTGGAGAAGGTGGCATCTGAGGACAATGGAGGATGTAGCAGCAGCAGTAGTCTTAGAGACATCAGCTCAAGAAGCGAAGGGGGTGCATACCTTCTGCCTTTTCTTGGGATTTCTACTTCTGCGCTTCCCGCTTTGAGGGTGGGTCTTACTCCCCTCAGCTAATCCTTTCTGGAAATGTTGTCACAGAGAGCACTGGTGTGTTTCCTAGTTGATGTTGAAATCAATGACATCCGTGTTACCCCTTGATTTTTCTTCCCCATCCCTCAATACTAACACACAACTGCCCTGTGTCATTTAATATGATAGTCTCGGTCCAAGTGGCTACCAATCACTTGAAATGTGGCTAGTCTGAGAGCTTATAGGGCTCTCTCTCCCAGTGGCCCATTTCCCTTGTTCTATGAAAGATACAAACAAAGCTGATACACTCTTACGCTGTTAAGAATGGTTTTTCTCCATAGATCTGTGAAGACTGTAACAGTGACCAACTTGTGGGGTAGTTATTCTTAAATCTTATTTGCTAAACATGTATACATTGACCCAAGAAACTCAGGATTACCTTTGATTTAAGGTTTATCTTCTTTAATATGTAAAACCCAAAGGAATAAAATGGTTTCATGAATATCCTGGCCATTCGAAAATTCAGTAGAAAGTCTTTCACAGGAATACTATAGCCAAGCAAATAAGTCTTTTGGAAACTTTGGATTTCATTGTGTAAAAGCATTCATTTTGGGTAAGAATCCTGCTAGGAAGAATTTAAAATATTTGGAAGTGCTGTTTCAGTCTCTATTAGAATAAGATCAAGAATCTGGATTTTCTTTAAAAAACACATGTATAATAAGCTTCTCAAACCTTTTCAGTACATCTGCTAAAGGTGCTTATTATGATTAAGCAAAGGAGGAATATATTTTTAAAAAGTTGGAATGAATGGGCTATTGACTCAAGGCATGAGCTCTCACAGTCAAGGTTTCTTTTTAAAATTTTGAGTTTGAGGTTTTGGGCCTGGATTATTTATAGCGTTCAAGTGTGTAGAGATGTTCTGTGGCTATGTGAATGTGTGCCTACAGGCTCTGTCAATAGGTGCAGCTGAATTTAGCTTAGTGGCACATATGCTAAATTTCTATTCTGAACCTCCTCGTTTATAAAAAAAATGTGCCTATTTCCATTCTGCTTAGAAGAGACATTCATTAAAAAATTTCAGGTTTCGATTACAGTTAGTTTTTTGTTGACAATATGGAAGTGAGATGCAAGAGGCAAATGAAATATATACAACTTCACTCTTATGTTACTAATAAATATTAATGTCTTTCCCTACTAAATACTTACAAGATTTAATAGCATGTAGGAAATTAAAAACATATTGGTTTATTTATAGCCACTTATAATTTGTCTTCCATCTATTATGAGAATATTCTGAACAGCATGGGGTTTTAGGCAGCTTTTATCTGAAATCAAGCATTTCCCAAAGATGCCTCAGTCCTTGAAGGACCTGCCAATAGAGGTATGTCAGCACCTGCATGTCATTCATGGTAGGAACCTCAGTCATTTTCCATGCTTATTCTTTTCCATAGGTTCTCATCTCTTACAGCATTTCTTCAGGATATTAGGATTTATATCTCCTCCTTCAACTTTCTCAATTTGCCATTATGTATCCATTAGTTCAGTTTCTCTTTTTCTGTTCTATTATAATTAACTGTTCTCACATACATAAATAAATCTTTAAAAAGCAGGAACTAGAGAGATGGCTCAGTGATTAAGAGATGGCTCACTGTTCTTCCAGAGTCCTGAGTTCAATTCCCAGTAACACCTGGTGGGTCACAACCATCTATGATGGGATCTGATTCCCTCTTCTGGAGTGCAGGAATGAATGCATACAGACACAGCCTAAAAATACATGAATATATAAATATTTAATTTTAACTGTTAACCCAGTCCCCTTTCTGCTCACTTTCCAAACCTGTCAGAGGAACTGTCACTCTGAGATTCTGATCTTGTTATGCCAGAAGTGTCAAGGTGACTACAGAATTAATTTCACATTTCTTGGAACATTACAAGTCTCCTCATAATCTGGAGTAAACCTACCATGACAGTTTTTCTATGTTGCCCACTTGACAAGATTTAGAATCATCTAAACCTCTGGTTGTGTCTGTGAGTGTACTTTCAGAGAGGATTGGCTGCAGAGGGAAGATTCCCCGTGATATGGTGGCCTCATCTCATGAGGTAGGGTTGTGGCCTGATTAAAGATGGAAGAAGCAGAAAGCCAGATGAACAGTGACATCACCTTTCCTGTTTTCTAATCTGTTGAGATGTGAGTGGGTTCCTACTGCCCCGAACCTGCTGCCCCAGTTGCAGGCTGTTCCTGCAGCCATGCCTTCCTCATTGTGATGGGCTGTACCTGAACTGTCTCCCGAAAGAAGCCTCGTGTCTTTCAAGTTCTTCACATTAGATGTAGGTCACAGCAATGAGGAAAGGAACTGATGAGTCAACCTTTCCTCCTGACCCTTATATCCTCAACACATGATATTTGTATTATTCAAATGTTAAATGAATTAAATGTGTCTTTGTATACATTTTTCTGTACGTGATGTTAATCAGAAGGCTGAAAAAGAGTGCATGTATTTTTCTAAGATAATGCTAACATCTCTCATCTGCTCAATGGGAATAATAGGACTATTTGTCTAATGTAGATGTGAAGGAGTTATTGCTTAAAAATCATTTGGAATTCTGAGTCAAATACAATATATTGTAGTTTATTTTTTCACTTAACATGTTTTTGTTAACTTTCGAGGTGCACGGAAATAGATAATGGTTATTTACTGTAGCAGTTAGGTAATATTCCATAGTCCGGTGAATCCATAGTGAATGGATTCCACAGTGCCAATGAATCCTAGTTGTCTTTTTTCTCTTCTTGATGGGTGTTCACAAGATTCTTCTTTTTATTATTAAAATTATAAAGCACATGTTTATATTTTCAGTCTTTAAATCAATACTTTCATTTCATATTTGTCAACAGGGGAGTTGTTAGGTGAATAATGTTCACGTTTGAAAACATTATTATGCTATGGTAACTTTCAAGAATATTGCTGAATTCAGTTAGCAGCCTATAAAACTTCTTTTCGCCATGCCTCCATAGTTTATCCTAAGTGGTATTTTTAGGGTGAGTGGTACTGTTACATGAGAAGACTTTCATTGAAGTGTACAGTATCGGTGGAGGGTGCTGTCCCCCTGTGCTTCTCTGCCTCCTTGTTATATCTCCTCTACCAGTAGTCCCTTTGTTTAGTGTCATTTGAACATTCATGTTATATAAGTACATATATGTGTGTGTTTGTATATTTGTATAAATATGTATACTCGCATTCTTTTGGGCCTCTCTGTAAAAACCAGAAACCACAAATTAAGAGAACTTAATACTGGTTGTTCCGTGACTGGCTTATTTTCTTTAATATGACTCTTTGCAGTTGCATCCATCTTTCTGCTCGTGATGTTAACTCCACTCTTCTGTCTGAACAACTTCTATTATGCACCTAGACCACATTTTTTTAAAATCCATTTCTCGGTTGTTGGACACCTAGGTTGGTTCCCATTTAGGGATTGTGAAGAGTTTTTCAAGCACTGATGTAGAGTTCTTGTCTTCCTGTGTCTGGCTAGTTCACTCAGGGTGATGTTGTCTCTGCTCATCCATGCCATGACAAGTGGCAAGGCCTTTGGTATTCCTTTATATGATTATGCCATACTTGCTCTCTTCATTTGTGGGTTGACAGGCGTTTAGGTTCGATTTTCTCAGCTAATGGTCGCTAATGGTGCTAGTCACACAGCAGTGTTGCTATTTTTATTGTCATAATGTTAATTTTTCTGCTCTGTGTTCAGAAGTATAACATCTGGGGCATATGAAGTTCTGTTTTTAGTTTATTTAAAAACCTCCACAGTGTTTTCACAGTGACAATATCATTTTACATTCTTGCCAGCAGTATAGATATTTTGTATTCCCAAAGCCCTCCCATGCAGTTTTTGACTTTTTAGGAACAGCTATGAAAAGTCTGAGAATAACCATCCTAATGCTGGTATTTATATTTCATGCTGTTTTTGATTTATGAAATTGATTATTGATGAAATCTGATGATTAATGAAATTGTGTACTTTTTCATATACCGGTTGTTTCTTTTATATTCTCCTTTGAGAATGTGATTTCAGGATTTATGCTTGCCTTAAACGGATTGTTCAGTTGTTTTGCTAATGTGTTATATGATTGAAAAGTTTTCTTTTATACTGATTGTATGTGTGTGTGTGTGTGTGTGCATATAAGTGGTACAGGTACCATTGGAGGGCAGAAAAGGAAAATGGAAAGACAGACTTGGATTACACGGAGTTAGGTATGAAACTCATCTCCTTTACAAACTGAGTGTGAGCCTTTAATAGCTGAATTATCTTTCTAGCCCTATTTTTCTGTTTCTTAAAATAGAAACTAAGGTTACCAGTTTGAGGCTCATCTAAATTGGCATTTTAGTGATGCAAATTTTCCTTTATTTACACTTTAATTGTATATGAAAAGTTTTAGTATGTTGTGTTTTCTTTAAGTTTAAAATTCTCTGTAATTTCCTTTTTATTATCTTCTTGGACTTAGATATTATTTCAATGCTAACACTGGGGTTTCCAGGTACTTTTGTGCTTGTGATTTCTAATTTAATTTCACTGTGATCAGAGAATATATCTAACTTGATTTGAATACTTTCATATATATTGGAACTGTTTTATGATCCACAATTTGCTATGTTTAATAAATGTCCTAAGTTCACTTGCAAAAACTTTTATTATTCTGTTTTTATTGCATAAAATGTTACATAAATTTCAGTTAGGTCAAACTGGTTGGTATGTTATTCAGTTCCTGAGTGACTTTTTAATTTTATCAATTGAGAGATGGTTTCTTTTTCGGATATAGGAATAGAAGTATTTTTTTTTTGCACTTGTGCCAGGTTTTGCTTAATACATTTTGAAAATCTGTTGTTATATTGGAAAAACCCACTTGAGATTTTTCTGAACTCTTGTCCAGTTGGTTCCTTAATCATTGTGAAATGCTCATTTCTCTCTTTTTTATAAAGTTTGTTGTGAGCTCTCATTTGAATCAGCTCTTTATTCTCTGTTTAGAAAATCACTGAGGTTTCTTTGCTGTCTCTCTTGTGTGTGTTATAGAGACTCAGAACCTCTACAGCAGAGGCCTTCTTCCCTCTCTTCAACTGTGTCCGCTGTCGATTCTATTTCCTTTTCTGAGTGAGGTTTAAGCATCCTCCCTTGGGTACTTCTTGTTACTTATTTTCTTTGTGTCTATCAATTGTAGTATGTTTATCCTATATTATACGGATATAAGTTTATAAGTGAGTGTATACCCTATGTGTCTTTCTACTTCTGGGTTATGTCTCTCAGAATGATCTTTTCTAGTTCCATCCATTTTCCTGTGAATTTCATGATTTCCTTGTTTTTAATAGCTGGGTAGTGTTCCATTGTGTAATGTACGATAGTTGTTTGTTTGTTTGTTTTTTAACCATTCTTTGGTTGAGGGACATCTAGGTTACTTCCAGATTCTGGGTATTATGAATAAAGCCCCTATGGACATAGTTGAACAAATGTCCTTGTTGTATAGTGGAGCATATTTTGGGTATATGCTCAAAAGTAGTATGGCTGGGTCTTGAGGTAGAACTAGTGGAGGGAGGGGAACACCAACCCACCCACAAAAACTATGACCCCAAATTTGCCCTGCCTCCCAAGATGTGCAAGGATAAATGTAGAGCAGAGATTGAGAGAATGTTCAACCCATGCCTGGCCCAGCCTGAGACCCATCGTATGGGAGAGAGCTAACCCCTGACATTATTAACAATACTTTGCTACACTTGCAGACAAGAGCTTAGCATAGCTGTCCTCTGAGAGGCTCCAGCAGTGGATAGAAACAGATGCTGAGACTCAACAGTCAAAGAGAGCGGAGCTCATGGAGTCTTGTGGAAGAGTGGGGGATGGATAGAAGGAGCCAGACATGCCAACAATTCCATAAGACCAACAGAGGCAACTAACCAGGGCCTAAAGGGGCTTGTGGAGACTGAAGCACTAACCAGGAACCATTCATGGATTTTACCTAGGCCCCCTACACATATGTAGCCGATGGATAGCTTAGTTTTTATGTAAGTTCCCTCTTAAGGAGAATGGGGGCTGACTCTGACATGGACTGTGTTGCCTGTTTTGATTATTTCCCTCTGGCAGGGTTGCCTTGCCAGGCTACAGAGGAAGAGGATGCATTCATTCCTGATGTGACTTGATGTGCTGGTATGGGTTTGCGGTGGTGGGGAGCTCCTCTTTTATCAGGAGTGGAGGAGGGGGATGGGAATAAGAAGGAAGGAGGGTGGGACTTGAAGGAGAGGAGGGGGCTACAATAGGGATGTAAAGTGAATACATAAATAAATAAATAAATAAATAAATAAATAAATAAAAACAACAAAAATACAACAACAACAACAAAACCTAGGACTTTGCATATGCTAGGCAGGTCTACATTTAGCTATACAAGCAGGTGTTTTATTAAATCTCTCTCCCTCCCTCTGTATGTATGCTTGTGTGTGTATGCACTTTGGCATATCTATTCATGTGTATGACTATTTTCCTGCATGTGCAAATGTGTAGTATGTGTTGGTTCTTTTGAAGATCAGAATAGGGTACCTGGGAACTGTAGGTACAGGTGCCTTTGCGATGCCATGTTGGTGCTGGGAACTGATTCCAGTCCTCTGCAAGAACAGAAAGAGGTCTTAACCATGGAGTCATGTAGCCGATCTTTGCTACTTTGTGGATTCTTCTTTTTCCTACCTTCTAAGCCCCTAGTTTCACCCCCTAGCAGGAGAAGAACAAGGATAGAGGGAAGAGAGGAAATTTTAAAAAATCCTGAATCTATTTTTTTTTCTGTAGTTTCTTCTTTGACCACGGCTACTAGCAAACTGCAGCCAACCTCCCTAAATGACCACCAACCAACCATCCTGCCTCTTGGGGCCCTCACATTTATGTACTTTCTGAAAGTTCCCAGAATTCCAAATGTCACACAATCATAGAAATTATCTTGAGATTCCTTTGGGGCTGGCAAAACCATGTTTCTGCTAGAGCATGAGACAAATCATAGTCAGCAGCTAGGGAAAGTCCCAAGCGACTCTACATCCCCACAGCTGGCATTAAAAAGAAAGCACAATCTTATAATATTTCTGCATTGCTTTTAAAAGAAACCAAAATTTCAGGATTACAGAGTCATGTTTCTAGTCCATAAATCTTTTTATATTTTATTTATTATTTCTTCATATGCTAATATTTTGTTCTAGTGTTGTTGTTATGTGTGACATTTTGGTTTTTGAAGTTTTTGTTTGTTTGTTTGAGAACAGATTTCACATTGTAGTTAGGCATGGTCTGGAACTCACTATATAATGGAACTCACTATATATCTTCTCTCAGTCTCCTGAAGATGAAGATTAGAAGTCTCTACCAGCATACATGGGCTTCCTATGAGTTTTATCAGTACCGGTTCATTTTATTCTTACAATGATACTATAAGATGGCATTGTTATCACCATCTCCATTTTACAAATGAAGACTTGAACATCAGAGAGATTTAGTGTATATGTATATGTATATTCATATGTATATGTTGGGAGTTAAAATTCATATTTTCCAAACCTGTTGTCATTGATTTGTCTCTGTTCCTCATCCCCTCTTCTTAACCAGTCTGCTCCTGTTGTTCTCTCCTGTCTCATCTTAGTTATATTGTCTTCTCCTTTCAGTTATCTTAGGTTACTGTTTTCTTTTTCCCCAATTTCTGCCACCCAATACCTGTGTCTTATTGATTTTTATTTCACGTAACTCTTGACTCAGTACATTCTACGCATTTTTTACTGTCCCAGTTTAGGTTAAAAAGCTTGTTGTGATCTCTTATTTGAAATAGCCGTCCATCATTTTTTCAGGGGTGGCCCTGTATGTGTCTGAGTTATTCTCATACTGTTTAATTATTACTTAATATATATCGTACACATTAACTGGTTTATTTTCTCCGTTTTGAGACAGAAATCTAGATGTAGCCCTGGCTGGCCTGGAACCCTTGTATAGACCAGATCTGAGAGATCTGCCTACCTCTGTCCCTGGAGTGCTAGGATTAAAGCCAGGAGCCACCATACGCAGTCAGACTATAAGGAAAGGGTGTTGGCTATGGTTTGTTTTCTTAATGCTTGTCTTAATATGTGACCTAGAATTAATGCATTGTAAATATTTTGTGAATATAAATTTGTCACTAGCTAGTATCTTTTATAATTTCAATATTGGCATGAACATTAGATAAAGACATTTTGTCTTGATCTTAGAAAAGCATCCTCCAATTCTCTGTTTTTTTCAATGGTTAAAGCAATTTCTTTAATCACGGTGATCAGTATAAAATGAGTCTTTTATATCGTTAAATGTTAGCTACAGAGTATGTTGTATAATAAAGTCAAAACTAAGAGCATAATTGTTAGGATCGTTTTGCGGTTTACAGTGTATCGGATCTTCAGTGTACCTGCAGTTTATGCATTATATACATTTTTTTGATAACAATAGAACAATAAGAAGAGTTTCAGTCTTCCCACTATGTGAAAATGTGGTATAACCTCTGCTATGTCAGGATGAGTGTGTAAAAGAATGGAGGCAGTCTCACAAATCTTCATTCTTTAGCGTATCGTATCTGAATGTTAATACTGAAATAATAATAGGGAGCAGGAGGGACATTTCTGACCCAAATTTAGTGCATGGCAGTGAATATATATTCATAACTTCTTTTTGAAGGTGGTTACACTTGCTGTTCAATTTCTCTACGTCAAATACATGAAGTTGTTCTTTGGTATATACATGAAAGATGACATTTTTGTACAAAAGCGCAGTTTTCATATGCTGCACGCCACCTGCTGTGGGACTTTGTGGCTCTTGCTCTTGAAAGCATGACTCTACAGAATAACTCTGCACTTGTGTTCTGTGTTGCAGCATCTGGCGAGGTCCAAACGTGAACTGCACAGACAGTTCGGGTTACACCGCTTTGCACCACGCAGCCTTAAATGGACATAAGTAAGTGCCACTTATCTCGACTGGAAGTTTTATGTATTTAGTTACATGCGATGACATTAACTGTATCTGTTGATGACTTTCTCATGTTACCAATCTTCTGGTCTTAGACAATTTAGAGAGGAGGCAGCAGATAATACTGATAAATGAAGGTTGGGAGGAATACCATTGAACACGAGTGTGTTTAGAGTATCAGGTCAAAGAAATGATAAAAAATATCACACAAGAATGTTTGGAGCAGTGACAGGACCATGCTAATCCTGTGTAGTTTTAGGGAAAGGGTGCGATAAGAACACTGCTCACCTTCTCTGGAGTGGGCTCCTGCTAGAGGCCTGCCACTATAACCCATGGGCACGTACGCGATGTTTTCTCTGTCAGCCACACTCACCTTTCTTAGCTCTAATCTGTTTGATCTGTTTGAATTAATGTTTTAATTACTATGCTAGTTTATGCCACGGGGCATGAGAGAATATAAAACTACAACAGTACTTTATATCTGATATTTTAGCTAGGTAACCCAACAGTTTAGCAATGAAATGTATTGCATTTTCTTGGTGATACAGATGTCCTGTCTTTTGCTACCAGAAGAAAAATGTCCCCTTCTTGTGTTTCCCTTTCCTTTTTTTGTTTTTCCTTTGCAGGAATGATGCAAGTTAGTCTTTCCAGGTTTGACTCTTTTCATTTCACTTTAGTGTTTCGGATGGGATGTGGTAATCAAATCATGCCTGAATCCCACCCACACTTGGGAAGCACAGGCTGGAGGATCAGGAGTTCAAGATCATCCTTGGCCATATCGTGAGTTCAAGAGCAGCCTGAGTTACATGAAAACATAAAAAGTCTATGTATATATCCTCCCACCTAATGTTTATTTAAATTTAAAACACACAGGCCTTATTTGTATTTGATCTTTAGCTTGGTGGCCAGAAAACTCTAACTTCAAAAACAATTTTCATTTTTGTATTATTTATTACCATTATAGTTTTTATCTTAAAATTTATTATGTAAATCTAATATCATCAGTACATCTAAAGAATCATCTGAATTGCATAAAATGTTATAAATTTACTATCTCTTTGTTTGGATTCTTAATATTGGATTACCAAATCACAATTATTTTTAATCTGTTCCTTTTTATATTGTATTATCATATCCCATCTGGCTTAGGGTGTTTCATTTTGACAGAATTTTTATTATTAAATTGTTTCTCTGTAGAATGGAAACTATGTCTGTCACTATTTTCTTTTTGAAGATAGGTTCTTGCCTATATAACCCCACCTTGCCTCAGTCTCATGCTCTCCTTCCTGTTCCTCTGGAAAACTGGGATTACAGGTGGGAGTCACCATGTCAGCTCACAGGTCTTCTTTAAAGGTGAAATTATTATTTACCCTTATTTGCAGCTGGATGATCAGATTCCAAGGCAAGTTTAAATTAGTTTAAACCACAAAAAATGGTGTTTGTTTTTCACTTAGAGTTCAGGTTTCTGGAGAGGGTAAACTCTACAAGGTCTGATGTTTACCTTCTTGGGCCCAACTCTGAGTCTCATTTCTTGTTTTCTTACAATGTCTCTATAAACACTTCTCAAGTGTCTGAAAGCAAGTTAGGACATTTTTTGTGAACATTGTTGACTTACATGTGATAGCCTAGAGAAACAGTGTTTGATCCTATTATCAACATATAAAGTGAAGATAATTTAAAGGAACTGAATAATAATCATTAAGATTAGCATAAACAAATAGAGTTCAGCTAGATATTTTTAAGCATCCTATTCATTGCAGACATTCTGTACTTACATAGCTTTGACTTTATCTGATGAACTCATTTATCAATTATTTTCAAGTAAACTTTTTCTCAGTACCATCATCCTATTGCATATTTTCTTTGGAAAACAGTTGGAAAAGTGTCTAACCTGCTAATTGTTTATACTTTTTTAGACCCCAGTTTAGTGTGTATCAAATACATTGGGGAGATATTGCTCATTGTTTCTTTTAGTTACATCTTTGGTATATATGTTATGTATTGTTTGTTTCTCAGTTTTGTATCATGATGCTACAGTTCTGAAATCTGGGTTATAATTGAGTCTTATTGTTTAAATTACCTGCAGACTCACTTAGATACTACTTATTCCACCCAGTCCCACTTGTTGGATAGATGGACAAAGCAGGCCATTTTGGAGAAATGATGCAGTAAGGTGAGGTTGTACTGAGAACCTCTGCATTCTGGTTAAAAGTCTATGCTCTTGTCACTTTTCCATGCTACCTTTCCCTGTGTTTAACCTCTTTCTGGCTTTTCTATGTAACATTATTTGTTTCTAAGATATCTTCCAATATCATCAATTAGTATTTTCTCATGGAATTCTAATTAATACTATCTTAATTTTAAAAAAGGTATTTCAAGGAGAGAAGAGTACCATTAAAGATAGAAAGGGATGATACTTCTGTTTGCTATTGTTACTCAGTGTAGTTTATTAACACTTTATGTTGTATTTTTCTCCAATAAATTTTAGCAGATAATGTAAAGCATATTCTATTCTTGTTACTGTTGTGGTTCCTAGATTGTTTCTGTAAACATGACTTCTAGGCCAGAGTCCAAGGACTCCCAGAGCTGGGGAGAATGTTGCAGCATTCTGTATTTTATTTTTTTTTGCTTTCAATATAATTTTTCCCCATCCCCAACATGTGACCGGCCCTAAGTCTTCACATTGCCAATTGAGTCCATTTCCTCCTCTTTGTTGCATTTTACTGGGGACCCTTGTTTATCAACACTAGTTAATTCACAAATGGAGAAGCATTTTCTCCCTCTGATGTATTATTTCATACAGAACAGTTCATCTTCAATCAGCTAGGCTGGGTACAATAGAATTTGTACTCCATTGGTGGCTTCCGGAGCCATTTGCAATTACAGAATAGAAAGGCATTACTTTCAAACGACAGAAAAATTATCGTCAATAGAACAAAATCTATTAGGAATGATTATAAACAATTTGCGGTACACACATGAATCCCTTAATTCTCTTCTGAATGATGATGTCTGGCCTTCTCTCACCCTCCCCTTCCCTCCTTTCCATACTGCCTACCCCTTTAGCTTATTCTCTTCCAGTTCTCTTTCCTGTTTGATTTTTTTCTTCCTCTGTTCTGTTGTCTTATCTTGTTTTGTGATTAGTGAATAAATGCCCAGCGTGGAGAGACCTCATGCACTCTTGTAATTCCTCGACTGCCAAGCTACACCTTCAGCTCCTTGTTAAGTCCCTTTCTCCTTTCTTTCTGTCCTTCCTTTTCTGTCTTTTTTTTTTTTCTGTTTCGGAAGGGGCGTTTCTTACAAGCTAGCTGACTTTGAGAGGCTGCCTATCCTCCTGTCTCCATCCTATAAGAGCTATTTTTCAAAAAATAATTTTACCTTTCTCAGTAAGATTTTTTTTTATGAAACTCAAGTACTTATATTTAATTTTATTCCCTTTATCTAATAAGGAAATTGCTCTTTATTTTGCTCAAGTATTTCTCAAACTATATTGGATGTGTCGTGATACTACTTGGATACCCTTGAAAAATAAAAATGTCTCAAATTATATTTATTCCTTGGAGATAAGCATGGTATATAATATGGCGCGTGTGGAGTTAAAGTACTCTTTATTCTTCTATCTCTGTTAAGATTTAATATTTTATAGATTTATCTGCACTCTAAACTATATGTTAAATTGGAGCTAGAATCCAGAGAAGAAGCTATTTGTAGTTTTGCTTTCATTTTCCTTAGGATTTTTGTTGTTGTTGTTTGTTGTGTTTTTTATGAAAGAGGGAATACTCTAAAATTTTTATAATCAGATACCTGAAGTTGTTGGAATAACTATTAAAGGAGCTAGAAACCCCTTTAATTTGATTGCTCTTTTCTTTTTCACAATCTAGAAACTGTAAGTGTGAATTCAGTATGTAAAAAGTCCCTTGAGAGTGGGCCATTTGTCCCTTTGCCCTATGGGTACACGTAGCCCATCTGAGATTTTATTTACTTTAAAGAGAAGCAGGTAACCTCAGGGAAGCCTGATACTGAGCCTTATGAAGTCTGAAGCTCTCCTCGGCTATTTACTTCTGCAACCAGATGAAGCTGTGATTGTGAGACCTACCGACAAGCAACAGGATAAACTAAACACTGTTGTGATGCAGTTGAGAAAATAAAAATGAAGTTGGCCCTATCAGTTACTTTGATTTTGCATAGAATTTACTCCGAACGTCTTCAAAGATATTTAATATTAGTCAGACATGATTTTATATTTATCAGAACACAAATTCAAATGAGAGTAGAAAAAAACCCAACACTTTAAAATTTTGTATTTTTATCTGAATTTATCTGAATTTTTATCTGCCAAAGAATTAAAGTATTTAAATTGGATTACTTTTGATTTAATTGATACTTTGTTTTGTACCTGGCAATAAAGTTACTTTTTCTGTGACACCCTCTGTACATTTATATTAGGATTTCAGAACACCTTTTCTTTCTTTCTTTCTTTCTTTCTTTCTTTCTTTCTTTCTTTCTTTCTTTCTTTCTTTCTTCTTTCTTTTTTTTTAGTGGTGTGGTGGTGGTAGTGGTGGTGGTGGTGATATGTGTGTGTGTGTGTGTGTTTTGGTCACTGAATTCAGGTTTTGTATATGCTAATTGTGAACCATGTCGCTGAGTCATGCTATTAACTCTGGACCACAGCTGGTATCAAATGCTGGCTATAAGAAATATTGTTACTTTATTTGTAAAATACTGGGGTTGCTTTGTTGCTTCCTAATGTATAGACATCAACAGTGTAACCTAATATTTAATCCAAGCAATAAAACACAGCCAACATCCTCTGAATAAGGTATTAGGTTCAACCTAAATGAAGATAAAAAGTAATAATAGTTAGTATTCTGTTGTTTTTCAAATTTAGATATAGAAAGTTCTCAAAATTTAATTTACTTTTATGAGCCTGTATGAAAAGGCTATTTAATTAGCATTAGGTCTGATACATCTAGATACACAATAAGAAAAATTAATGACAGTTTATTAATTTATTGTGTTTACAGTTCAATACAACTACCAGGTACTTATTTGATTAGAGGCATGTAACTTTATATTTAATAAGTGTGTGTTTAAGCTGAATCTGAACTTAGCTGGTTCACTAGTTAATATATCCAAATTAAGGTTATAAAACTCAACATAAATAAAAATTTTAAAGAAAACTTAAATGTAAAGATGCACACTTTTATCAAACAGCATATATTTACTCCCAGGTACTTGGAAGGTTGAGAAAAGAGTTGAATACCATCCTTAAATTTGGCAGGACTTTCTGCGTGAGGATTGATCATCTTATCTAGGGCCCTCCTCTTCGCTTAGCTTCTTTAGATGTACAGATTTTAGTATGTTCATCCTATATTATGTGTCTAATATACACTTATAAGTGAGTATATACCATGTGTGTCTTTCTGCTTCTGCGATAACTTACTCAGGATGGTCTTTTCTAGTTCCCACAGTTTGCTTGCAAATTTCTTAATTTCCTTGTTTTTAATTGCTGAGTAGTATTCCGTTGTGTAAATGTATCATAATTTCTGTATCCATTCCTCAGTTGAGGGACATCTGGGTTGTTTCCAGATTATGGCTATAACAAATAAAACTGCTACGAACATGGTTGAATAAATGTCCTTGTTGTATACTTGAGTATATTTTGGATATATGCCTAAAGGCAAAGGGGATAGACATCGGAAGAGGGAGAAAAAGGCAACAGGACAGGAGCCTACCACAGAGGGCAGTTGAAAGATTTTAGCAACAAGGTATAGAAAGTGATGCTGAAACTCATAGCCAAACTTTGAGCAGAGTGCAGGAAATCTTATGAAAGAAGGGGAAAAGACCTAGAGGGGACAGGAGCTCCACAAGGAGAACAAAGATCAAAAAATTCTGGGCATAGGGCTCTTTTCTGAGACTGATACTCCCACCAAGGACCATGCATGGAGATAACCTAGAACCCCGTCCAGATGTAGCCCATGGCAGCTCAGCGTCCAAATGGGTACCCTAGTAAGGGGAACAGGGACTGTCTCTGACATGAACTCAGTGGCTGGCTCTTTGATCACCTCCCCCTAATGGAGAAGCAGCCTTACCAGGCCACAGAGGAAAACAATGCAGCCAGTCCTAATGAGACCTGATAGGCTAGAGAAGAGGAGGAGGACCTCCCCTATCAGTGGGCTTGGGGAGGGACATGGGAGGAGATGAGGGAGGTAGAGTGGAATTGGGAGAGGACAAGGGAGAGGGCTACAGTGGGGATACGAAGTGAATAAACTGTAACTTATAAAAATATAAATACATTTTTAAAAAACTGAAAAAAAAGACTAAAAAAATTTTTGGCAGGACTTTTTCTCAGAATAAAGTAAAAGATATTTAGTAAAAAATGTTAGTTCAATCATTTGCCTACATTCAGTGTAGCAATTTAATGCCCTGGATTCAATCCATTAATACTGTACAAAACAAAGAAATTTAATAAACATACGTTAAAAAGCACTACATAGAATGATTGGGACAGCAAGATGGCTCAGTTGGTGAAGGCTTTTGCTATCAAGGCTTTTGCTATCAACTGATGACCAAATTTCAATGCCCCCTTACTTACATAGTGGAAGGAGAGAACCTATTTTGGCAAGGTACCCTCTTACCTCCATATATGTATGTTCCCCAATCAAATAAACCAATATAATAAGTTAAAAAGATAGTATTTATTTCTGTCTTGTTGTAACTCATAAACACATAGATCATCCATTTCTAAGTGGTTATAAAATTGTATATAGAATACAAATGTCTAGAGTAAGTCAGTTTAAAAATAATCACTTTTCAGTGTATCATAAATTTTCTTGATAAGCAGTGAATGCTCATCACCTATATTATTAGAAAATATCAACAAAATTCAAATCAAAGAATAATTTCTGAATTTTGAGTGAGAGTAAAAGAAAGTTGAAGGTTTGACCCCATCAATTTTTTCTTTTTTATCTTCTCCTTGAAAGGTATTTTAGTCTGCGCTACATTACTGTGATGAAATGTGCAAGGCTGGGTACCTTCATAAAGAGAAGAAAAACACAGGGATCATTTTGCTGCTTGTTATTCTACAGATGTCAAAATATAACAGCTTTGGAACTTAAAAGCCTGATTCTGGCTCTTAGTGTTTGTTTGTTTGTTTGTTTGTTTGTTTGTTTTTCATGACTGTTGAATGGGACCCTTTTTTCTTCACTATTGTTATTTACTTAACTCAGAATTGAAGACTCTAAGGCCTTTCTTATGTGACAGAGATGAGGAAAATCAAGCGAACTGGATGAACATCAAATTTCACTTCTACCTGGTTTGGTTCTTATTTGATTCAAATTCTCATGGTTATATAATGGATCCCTATTTACCACATGGCATTTTGTACTCATTTGATACAAATTCTCATGCTTGCATAGTGGTGGATTACTAGTTACTATGTGGCTTGTGACTGCATTTAATGCTCCTCCTATACATACCTCAGTAGTAGAAACTATTTTGTTGGTCTAGTATTTTCTCCAGAAGGGAAAAGAAAATAATGCTAAGATTAAAAGGTAGTTTTGCACAATTAATTCACAAACTCCACCCTTCTCAATCTTGTTGAATAATAATTTTTCTAACAGACATGTTAGGATATAATTTATGGGACTGGAGAGATGGCTCAGCAGTTAAGAATATTTCCAGAGGACCTGAGTTCGGTTCCCAGCACCCACGTTGGGTGGCTGATAACTGCCTGTAACTCCAGCTCCAGGGATGTGATTTATTCTGTCTCCCACAGTCACTCCCACGTGCCCTCATGCAAGAAGAACACACATATACACACAGATGAAAATATAGCCATAAAGAGGTGTAATTTATGCCTTAGTTTCTCAGAAATCTTCTCAATAGAAGGTGAAAATTCCTCAGAACATGTAAGTATATCTATAACATATTCATTTTTTCCATCATAATTTCATGCAACTGTATCTGATGGTTAGGCTATGTTTTAGACAATATGATTCACCATTTATTATTTTGCATTATATCTGTTTCTTGTAAGGTGTTGGGATTCTAACCTCACTGCTTTTTAAATGGCCGCTTATTTTTCTTGTTCAATACTTTTAGTTTAACCTCATGAAGAAAATGAAATTTAGGTCTTTCTGTTATATCCATTCTTTCTATTGATGTTTTTTTTTTTAATCTAAGGACCAACTTTAGGTTGTAATGTTGTATATGTAAAGTTTTTTTTTTGTCTGACTTTACATATGTGTCTATGTGGGGTTTCACTTAATGAATTATTAGAAGTTGAGTCTAAATGTAGCCAACTGAAAATGCAACTTTTGTTTAAAATTATTTTTGTATTGTTTTATACAAAGTTAAGTGTAATTGAAACTTAGTTGTTAATCAGTTCTTCTTGAGATTATTTTAATGAAGGTTTTTACTCTGAAAATTTGGTGGATTTTAAACATAGAAGCTCTGGGTAGCATGTGAACTGTAGTGAGCCTACACCAGGAGACAGAAATTCTCTCTTAAGGGAATTTCACTCTTGGGATCACTTCCTCAGCATGAAGAAGTACGAAAACAGGATGGGTCATATTCAAATCACATTATGTGCTATGGCTGAACAGCTACCAAATTTTGTTTTTAATTGTGATTAGTACTATATTTAGGTTGTTAGCCCTGTTACCCAAAATTTATCTCTTATATACATTTAACTCATTCATTCTAGTTTTCCCTAGGGGTGATATATAAAAATTCCAGATTAATCTTGGTACATGATAGCTTTAGTTTCTGGAAACAGGGAGTTTCCTTATAGCTTCAGCTTTTACTTCTAGCTAAGTCTTAGATATGGGTTATCTGGAAATACAGTCCGTTCATAATGGCCTTTTATTTTCTTTATTTAACTCTTTCATTTAACAAAATAAGATATATATGCATTCTATTAAGTAGTTTTATTGGTTTGTCAATGCTCTGGGTATATGTATATGTGTGTGTGTGTACACGTGTGTGTGTGTTTTGGTAGGGCAGTTGAGTATTTTCTAAGTAAGTAAAATAGTGTGTCAACTATGTAAACTCTTAATTCCAATGTTAAATTGTGGTGCCTTGAATGTCTGTTTTAAGTGCCAGCTAGTCTCTAGCAAACATTTATAGTTATCTAACAAAATCTGTGTTGTTCAGCCTATTTTCTTTTGTTGTTTTCTTTTCTTTTTGTTTACTTTTTTCCTCAGGGACATAGTTCTCAAACTTCTTCAGTACGAGGCATCAACAAATGTAGCAGACAACAAAGGTTACTTTCCCATTCATCTGGCTGCCTGGAAAGGAGATGTGGAGATTGTGAAGATTCTCATTCACCATGGACCTTCACATTCCAGAGTCAATGAACAGGTGCACTGGTTGAATGTTTGTTCATGCTGTAATTTGCTCTCAAGTTTTACAAAGGCAAAACCACATTGAGAAACTGATTGCTTTTACTTTTACTCTGACAAAAATCATTGTACTGCTGAATTTCCTGAAGGAGAAATTTGAACAATTTTTTGGGTTTGGACATGACACACAGGCTCCATGGATTTTGATATCATGCACAGGCTCTAAAGCATTTGGGAAGATACTCAGTTAAAAAAAGAAAAATCCCATATTAAAGAAATGATTGTAAGGTGTTTGCCTACCTTATAGAGTCATCCATTTCATATCTATTTAATATTTAAAGATAGATCAGTGTTCATAGTGTGTAATGAGAATTAGTGTTCCTCAATGAAATTTTAAATGCTTAAACAATGTTTATAGTGATCATTTCCATAATGCTTTCCATTTACATAGCATTTTCATAGTTAGGTACACTTTTGGGGAGTCAATATGTGAAATACAGTGTGAACAGTTTCTAAACTCATAGAAAGTTAAATTTCCTCTAAATGCGCGTGTGTACATGCACACACACACCACACACGAAAGCAATGTCTAAAGTAAGTTGAGTGCCACATAGCATTATGATATTGACAGATAAAGTCAGAAATTTTTTTTGTAATATCTATATTATAAACAATGAGCATATTTAGAAAGGAATCCAACTCTGAGCATTCAGCAGGTAAGAGTGCATTTTTTTGAGAGAGTGAAATGTGGCCTCCTAACACAGCATAACAGACATCCTGAGCCCTGCATGCCCCCTACTGTTCCCATTTTGTAAAACTATATTTGAAAACCAGCATGCAGTCCAACAATTGAATTACAACCACAGTATTAAGCTGCAGGCTGGCGATTGTCCAATGCTGATGTAAATAGATTACTGTAGGGCAAGCTCGTCTAATTAAAGGACAATTACCATATTGTTCAAATAGCTATAGATTTTGCAGACCTTGGCCTGTAATTAAGAGTAAATAAGAGTACAAAGTAACACTAGCTTTAAACAACAAAGGTAAAGAAAAACATTTCAACCAAATGCAGTGTTGAAAAGACCAATCAGTAAGGAAAAAAATAAAAATCATTTTATTTGTTCGGAAAGCATTTTATTAATTTTTATGACAATAAAATCTTGTGTTTGTAATGTTAGAAGAATGTAGGCTTTTAAAATTAGGGTTCATTCGGTCCTTTTAAAAATGACAGATATCAAAAAAAAAAAAAA
>JAQQSO010001704.1:0-14724 GCA_028658305.1 Pachyuromys duprasi
CTCGTTGTGGGACTGAAGACCCTACTGAGGGAAACAGGGACTGTTTCAGTCATGATCTTGATGGCTGACTCTTTGACCCTCCCCCATACAAGCTGGGGAGTGACAGACTGGCTAGATCCCAGGGGAGGGCATTGCAGCCAGCCCTGAGGAGACAGGATGAGCTGGGGTTGGATGGAAGGAGAGGAGTTCCTCCCCTGTTGGTGGACTTGGAGGGGGCGGGGAGGAGGGAGATGAGGGAGGGAGTGGGAAGGTGGGAGGGAGTGGGAGGGTGGGAGGGAATGAGGGAGGAGGCTATGCCTGGGATGCAGAGTACCTAACCTGTGATTGATATAAAAATAAATTAAAAAAAAAGAAAATTAATTTGGGATCCTGAGTCTTCAATTTTATGGAAGTGTCCAAGACAGATTCAGTAATATAAATAGAAGAATAGATGATACCCTAATGATGGCTAACTTGTACAGAGATTAGGATTTCAGTCCATCTGAAATTGGTAATGTTTATTGTGAAGAAATTCCCTGCAGAGGCTTCCAGAATTTGAAGGTCTTAGTGAGGTGGAAGTAGCCCTCTCTCAAGGCACTCATTTTACTAACATCAGTGAGTATTTTAGGGAAGCCCTAAGTCCTTTTTCTATCTTGAAAGAATGGACTAACGATTTTATAAACATGTATGCTCAGGTTCCCTCTAAGAGTCATATAATTAAAAAAAACTTAACAAATTCCACAGAAACAGTACTTTGTAAAGAAAATTGGGCAACATAAAATGTTGGGAAGATAGGCATCTATTTTACCCTGTCTTTACAATAGAATTTGCATCTTTAGATCTCAGTAGTTAACTAGAAACCCTATAATTTTCAGGAGTTGTTTTTAATGAGGCCACTGACTGGAGAATGTATGCATAAAGAAGGAGAGAGAAAGAGTAGAGAGACAGACACAGAGAGTGAGATTCTACAATAGAAAATGGAGGTTTATAGACACAATTTGGAAATAGAGAGAACGGTAGAGTAAAAATTAGCATAACAGCCATGTCTATATAGAAACATTCTTTATTCCCAAGTGCTCATTAAATCAAATACTAAGTGGCAATTACTGAAACACAATAGGCATATTCAGACACTGACAAGCCTTAACCTTTGAGAATTTTGTAAACCATTTGTCCCAGAGTACATTATGTCCTATCACACAAGGTGATTGCTACACTATAGGCTTCAATGCCATGTGAAGCAATCTAGTACTATGAATGGGTCAATTATTCTGAGGTAATTTAAGACATCTCTATTGAGTCATATAGTATTCGATGTGTGTTTAAATAGGCTCTAGGGTCTTGGGAAGCATAAACATATGCAAAGTACAGGTTGTCATTTGTTTAGGATGAAGTGAATATTTTTGAATGATTCAGAAATCTTAAATTGGGGCCCATTCTCAGGTTAATGCATAAAATGTAGCCCAATGCTACAAATATTTACTATGCAGTGGGTTTCAGAAAAAAAAAAAAACTTACAGTAGTAAGTGAAAGAATAGGAAATAAAAATCAACTATTAACCTTTCCCTTTCATATCAATTTTAGAGTATTGCTTTTACATTGCTAAATGCACAGCTATTTTGAACAATTATTTAAATGCATCGTAATTATATTAAGTTGGTTGACAATAATGCTCTGTTTAAGAAATTCAGGACCCAAACTTTAGACATGAAACTGACTTCTGCGAACTTGTAATCTATAACATATCCTGGAGATAATTATATATTAATATATTTAATATATGTGATTAATTACATTATATATTAATTAATATATTTAATGTATATATTAAGAGGAAGGACCAGCATAAAGTGACATGTTCTCTCACCAGCTCACAGTTTGTACTTAGGTTTCTTCCCTTGAGCTGTTTTATCAAATATATTGACCTCTGTGCTTTCCTTTGAAGACAGACATGACAGTGAGCTTGAGAGGATAATACAACTCAGAAGAGAGACATGCTATGGAGTCATTGTCATTGTCCTGATAACAATTTTGCTCTGGTATCATTTTTGAAACACATGTGATTTTCTGCATACGAATGCCTACACCCTATCAGCCTTTTCCTTTTTTTTATCATTTTGAGTATAAACCAACCTAGAAGAAAGAACAACAACAAAATATTGTGTATGGGAACAGTTTTGACAATAGTATGTAAAATGTTCTGGAGGCAATGTCTACTGTAGCCAAGGATGTCCTTGAACTTCCTATTTAGCTTACAGTAAACTCAGACTCCTGAAGTTCTTGGCTTTACCTCTTAATGTTGAAGTTTCAAGGACATGGCATCACGCCTGGTTTTATGTTTGGGCATGCTAGGCAAACACTCTATCAACTATATCCCCAAGGCAATGTGGACACATTTCAAACAACCAAGTGTTTGTTGTTGACAGTATTTGACTTCAGATAACAAAGATATTGAGCATCTGGGACTGATAAGAGGTGATTATGCCTGATGGGAAATAAATGGTTGAAAATACTTAGGACTAAGTATTTCCATTTATATTAAATAATGATAGTCTTATTCACAAACTCAGTGCTACAAGCTCTGGCAACACTGAGTATAAACACTCATTGTGCTATATTCTGGTAGTTGGGTATTATATTTTCATTAAGGATGACCTTCATAATCCTGATTAATAATACATAAAGTCATGCTAGAACCTTCAGTAAGAATCACAGGAGGCAGAGGCTTACAGTCTGATTAGATCAAAGTTCCAGAAGCTTCTCATAGAGGCTGAATTCTATAATTGGGGAGATGGCTCAGTGGATATGCTTCTAAATCTTCAGAACCAAGCTAGAAAGCTAGTCAGCATACACTCAGGGAAGTTATGCATTATGCATTAGATAACAAAGCATATTCTTGTATCACCCAATCCTTCTTTTCTACCTGAAAAAATACAGCCCACAAAAACGTTCTTTACTGAGATTCTGTTTTTACTGTGTCACAACTCTCCATATTTCCTTCTCTTTTTTTTCTGTAGTGAATGCTGATTTATTCAACTTTTCTCTGCATTTTCAATTTGCTTCTGTTTTATTCTTCCACGTGTTTTTTTTTCTTTATACCACTTCTTTTTGTGTTTCAGGGAAGTTCTCAGATTTTGTACTGTTGACTGGAACTTCCGTGACATCTCACATTTCAAGCACAGCACCAAACATCTTGCTCTGTACATTTTTGTGATATTCTATCTCTCTCATTTATCAAGTTGTTTCTGGTGAACAGTTGGCTTTAGTCCCAGTGCCTGTCACAGTGCCCAATGATTCATCCCCTAGTGTCTTCATCCACACTTTTTCTACTATAACCTCCGCTCAGAACACACATGAACAATGGTATTCTTTCTTTGATATTTGAAGGCTGTGAGGCTAAAAAGTCAATTGACTACATATGATACAAAAATGTGCTTCTGTGATGACAAAAAGCCTCTGTTGATAAAAGCTCATGCCACCAAGCTTAAAGATCTGTGTTCGATCCCAGAGATTCAAATGGAAAATAGAGATAATTGTTTATGGAAAGTTACGTTCTAACTTTTAGACACGGGTTATAGCACACATGTGTCTCCTTGCCACTGATACACACATTTATACCAAAGAAATGAATATATAATAAAAGAGGCATGTCTATAAATACCAACCTAACAGGTTTTGGTGCAAATTAATTTGGATTCTGTCCAATTTTAAAGCTCATATCCACTCCAGTAATCTATCTTTCCATACAGTTTTGGTTCTTAAATGTAAACTTTTCAGTGGACTCAATCACTAATATCTGTAAATTCAACTTTCAGGAAGCTGAAACAGAAGGTCTATATGTTTGGAATTTGAGCGCAGCTTGGGCTACAAAGTGAGATGTGTATCAGCCTGTGGTGTATATCTATAGCATAATTACGTGTCTCTAACCAGAAGTAATCTTCTATGCCCACCACGCATGCCATGTGCTCACTATGTCTTATAAGTAAATATTCTGGGATAGAAAGGTTTCCTGATTTGTTATCACTGATCTTCATTGCAGGCCAGGCACAGAAGCAGAGGGCACACTACTCTAGTACATACAGATACTTACAGATACCTCAGACTGGGGCGCTCCTGTTCCAATGTAAATAGCCTTGGACTGGTTACATCTAAAGCAGATTTTATTAATGGGAAGCAGAGAGTGTTTTGCATTTCTGATATATCTGATTTTTTTCTCACTTAGGGAAGGAAATGATCTGAATATAGTCTTTCTTGTTTGTGGGTATGATCATGTAGCATAAGACTATACAGCACACAGAAGATCCACTGCATGAAATCATAAAGTCTCAAATCAATCTTAGAAGCAAAATCCTACCACTGAGAATCAAAGGCCTTAATTTAATCAATTTGTATGGAGTATTTGTATCTTTCTTGTTGGAAACATAAATAAGTAAAGAAGATAAAATATAACAAGAGGAAAATATAAAGAGCAAGGCTCTAAAGACTTGTATCATTGTTAGGAGTTTGCAAAATAAAAAAAGCAAAATTTTTTATTAAAAGTTAGATATGGAAGCCATTTTCTGGGACCCACCCCAGTCTGCAGCACAGAGACCAGACAGATCATGGAGCTGCAGATAAGACCTCATCCCCAATCTCCAGGCCTGCTACAGCCTTCCAGAAACAGTGGCCTGGTCTGTCCAGGATCCTATGTGTTCCAATTCCTCTGTGCATCCCATACCCCAGTTCTCCTGCCTGCTCCATTTTCCAGGATCCACCCTGACCTGTGGTCCCTGAGACCAGCAGGGACCATGGAGCAGCACATAAGAGCCTCTCTTTTACAATTATTGGCCTGCCATAGGCTGCCAGCAACAGTGGCCAGGACCCTCTGTGCTCCACTTCCTCTGCTCACCCAATACCACAGCTCCCCATTCTATTACATACGCCAGTACCCACCCCAGTCTCCACCCCTAAGACCAGCACAGATGACAGAGCAACAGGAAAATCATAGGACTGTGGCTATCTGGGACCATGAGTTCTAACTACAACCCCAGAAATCTATTACCATCAGAGACAACCAGGCCTGCAAATAAAAGAGTCAACCAAATGGCTGGAAGTCAGCAACCAAGCCATCGCCAGAGTGCAGGGAATCATATGAAAAAAGGGGGAGTTAGTAAGATTTGGCGAGGATAAGAGCTCCACAAAGACCAAACACATAAGGGCATAGGGGTCTTCTATGAGTCTGTTTCTCCAACCAAGGACCATGTATGAATACAAACTATAATCCCTGCTCAGATGTGGCCCATCGTAGCTCAGTACCCAACTGGGTATCCTAGTAAGGAGAACAGGGACTATTTAGGTCATGAACTCAATGGCTGGCTTGTCGACCGCTCCCCCCACCCCATGAGGGAGGAGCAGCCTAACTATATCCCAGAAGAGGACATTGCAGCCAGCCCTGAAGAGACATGATAAGCTAGGGTCAGATGGAAGGGGGTGAGGTCCTCCCCTATAAGTGGACTTGGAGGAGGGCAGGGAGGAGATAAGGGAGGGATGGGGAGAATGGGAGGGAATGAGGAAGGGGACTACAGCTGGGATACAAAGTATATAACCTGTGATTACTATAAAAAATAAATAAATTACTTAAAAAAAAGAACACCAGCAACACAAACCAGGGCCATATGACACCACCAAAACCCAGCTATCCTACCACAGCAAGCCCTGGGATCCTATCACACCAGAAACACAAGAAGATGATCTTAAATCTGGGGTTGTGAAAATGATGGAAGCCTTAAATATCTTAAATAACTGCAGGAAAATACAAATAAACATATAAAGGAATTGAATAAATTCCTTAAAAAAAACACAGGAAAATACAAACAGGTGAAGGAACTGAGTAAATCCCTTAAAGAAACACACACACACACACAAAATACACCAAATAAGAGAAGAAAACTTATAAAATTGTCCAGGATCTAAAAATGGAAATCAAAGAAATAAAGAAAACACAATTCTAGGCAATCCTGGAGATGAAAATCCTAGGGAAGGGAACTAGAACTACAGACACAAGCATCAATAACAGCATATAAGAGATGGAAAAAAGAAACTCAAGTGGAGAAACCAAAACATCTGTCAAAGAAAATGTTAAATCTAAACAGTTCCTGACACAAAACAACCAAGAAATCTGGGACAATATGAAAAGACCAAAACAAAGAATAATAGGAATAGAAGAAAAAGACTCAAAAATCCGAGGCCCAGAAAATATTTTCAGCAAAATCATAGAAGAAAACTTCTTCAACTTAAAGAAAGAGATGCCTATATACATACAGGCAGTCTAAAGAACACCAAATAGATTGGACCAGAAAAGAAAATCCTCCTGTCACATAATAATCAAAACACTGAATGTACAGAACAATGAAAGACTATTAAAAACTGCATGAAAAAAGAAGGCCAAACATATAAACCAAACCTATCAGAATCACACGTGACTTCTCAACAGAGACAATGAAAGCCAGAAGGGCCTGGACATATGTCACACAGAAACTAAGAGAACACAGATGTCAACCCAGACTACTATACCCAGCAAAACTTTCAAATCACCATAGTTGGAGAAAACAAGATATTTCATGACAAAACCAAGTTTAAACAGTACCTAGTCAGAAACCCAGCCCTACAGAAGATGCTAGAAGGAAAATTCCAACCCAAATATGCTAACTACACCATGAAAACACAGGAAACAGACACCTGCAAAACCAAAAGAAAAGAAGCATGCACATACACTCCATTACCACCAACATCAAAGTAACAGGAAGTAACAACTGTTCATTAGTATTTCTCAATATCTATAGCCTCAACTCCTCAATAAAAAGACACAGACTAACAGAAAGGATGTGTCAATAGGATTCATGGATCTTTTCCATACAAGAAACACTTCTTAGCAATAATGATAAACATTACCTCAGAATAAAGGGCTAGATAAATAAATATTTTCCAAGCAAACACACATGCAAGAAATATTATGGAGTAAATATTTTAGTATCTAATAAAATAGACTTTCAACCAAAATCAATCAAAATAAATGGGAAAGGGCACTTCATACTCATCAAAAGAAAAATTGACCAATATGATGTCTCAATTCTGAACATATATGTCCCAAATACAAGGACACTTGCATTTGTAAATGAAACATTATTAAAGCTTAAATCACACATCAAACCACACACATTAATAGTAGGAGACCTCAACATACCTCTCTCATCAAAGGACACATCATTGAGATGGAAACTAATCAGAAAAATAATGAAAGTGACCAAAGTTATGGGTCAGTTAGACCTAACAGATATCTCCAAAACATTCCATCCAAATACAAAAGAATATACCTCCTTATCAGTACTTATAGAACTTTCTGAAAAGGTATGACCACATATTCAGACACAAAGCAAGCCCCAACAAATACCAAAAAATTGAAATAACACCTTGAATTCGATCAGACCACCATGGATTGAAGTTAGACTTCAAGAACAACAGAAACAATAGAATGCCTACAATCTCATAGAAACTGAACAATTCTGCAGAATGAGCACTGGGTCAGGAAAGAAATAAAGAAAGAAATGAAAGACTTTCTAGAATTCAATGAAAATGAAGGCACAGCATACCCAAACTTACAGGACACAATGAAAGCAGTAAACAACAAATCAACAAAACTAAAAGCTTGTTCTCTGAGAACACCAAAAAGATAGACAAACCCTTAGCCAAACTAATTGAATGGCACGGAGCTGATACACAAAAGACATTGAGGAAATCCAAAAAATCATTAGGTCCTTTTTCAAAAGCCTATAGTCTACAAAACTGAAAAATCTAAATGAAATGGACAATTTTCTTAATAAATTCTACATACCAAATTGAGTCAAGATCACATTAACATTCTTTTTTTTACTTTTTTATTTTTTAATATTAGTTACAGTTTATTAACTTTGTATCCCTCATTCCCTCCCAATCTCACCCTCCCTCCCTCATCTCTTCCTTGCCCCTTTACAAGTCCACTGATAAGGGAGGACCTCCTCCCCTTTCATCTGACCCTGGTTTATCAAGTATCTTCAGGACTGGCTGCAAAGTCCTCCTCTGTGGCCTAGCAGGGCTGCTATTCTTAATAGTCATATGAACCCTAAGGAAATAGAGGCAGTCATAATGTCCATGGGCAGATGGTTTCTGTGCAGTATTCTACTAGATTTCAAAGAACAGCTAATACCAATACACATCTCAAACTATTCCACAAAATACAAACAGAAGGAACATGGCCAAATTCATTCTATGAGGCCACAGGCACCCTGATACCTACACCACACAAAGACTCAGCCAAGAAAGAGAATTTCAGAACAATTTCCCTAATGAACATTGATGCAAAAAAAAATACTCAATAAAATACTTGATCCAATATCACATAAAAAATTTCATTGATCATGACCAAGTAGACTTCATCACAGGGATATTGGGATGGTTCAACATATGAAAGTCCATCAATGTAATACAACATATAAAAATTTATAGGAAAAAAACGCATGATCATCTCATTAGATGCTAGAAAAGCCTTTGACAAAATCCAACACAACTTTGTGATAAAGGTCTTGAAAAGATCAGGGATAGAAGGCCCATACCTACACATAGTAAAAGCAATATACTGAAAGCCAATAGCCAACATCAAAGTAAATGGGGAGAAACTTAAAGAAAATCCACTAAAATCAGTGACAGAACAAGGCTGCCCACTCTCTCCGTATCTATTCAATATAGTACTTGAAAGCCTAGATAGAGCAATAAGACAACTAAAGGAGATCAAGGGGATATAATTAGGAAATGAAGAAGTCAAAATAACACTTTACACAAATTATATGATAGTATACTTAAGTGACACACAAAAATTCTGCCAGGAGTTTCTACAGCTGATAAACTAGCAAAATGGCAGGATGCAAACTAATTAAAAAAACAAAGAAACAATCGATTACAACAACAAATAACTAGCCCTTCTTTATACAAATGATAAAAGGGCTGAGAAACAAATTAAGGAAACAACACCCTTTAAAATAGCCACAAATAATATATCTTGTAGTAACTCTAACCAAACAAGCCAAAGACCTGTATGACAAGAACTTTCTCTGAAGAAAGAAACTCAACGAGATATCAGATGGAGAAATTTCCCATACTCATGGATCTGTAGGATTAATATACTAAAAGTTGCCATCTTACCAAAAGCAATTGACAGATTCAATGAAATTCCCATCAAAATTCAAATGCAATTCTTTACAGATTTCAAAAAGCAATTCTCAACTTCATATGTAAAAATGAAAAACCCAGGATAGTGGAGTCAATCCTCTAAAATAATAGGTCATCTGGAGGTATAACAATCCCTGATTTCAAGTTGTCCTACATGGCAACAGTAATAAAAACTGCCTGGTACTGATATAGAAACAGACAGATCGATCAATAAAATTGAACCAAAGACCCAGAAATAAACCCACACACCTACAGAAGCTTGATTTTTTTGACAAAGAAGCCAAACCATACAGTGAATAAAAGAAAATATCTTCAGAAAATAGTGCTGGACTAACTGGACGTTTTTAGAAAAATACAAATAATTCCATACTTATCACTCCACAAAAAACTAAAGTCCAAGATTATCAAAGTCCTTAACATAAAATCAGAAACACTAAATCTGTTAGAGGAAAAGTGGGGAGAAGTCTTGAACTCATTGTCACAGGAGACAACTTCCTGAATTGAACTCCAGCAGCTCAGGCACTAAGATCAATAATTAATAAATGGGACTTTATGAAACTGAAAAGCTTCTGTAAAGCAAAAGACACTATCAGTAGAATAAAGTAGCAAATACAGATTGAGAAAAGATCTTTACCAACTCTATATCTGGCAAGCGCCAATATCCAAAATATATTTAATACTCAAGAAATTAAACACCAACAAGCCAAATAATCTACTTAAAAATTGGGATACAGAGCTAAATGGAGAATTCTCATCAGAGGAATCTCAATGGCTGAAAAGCACTTAAAGAAATGTTCAGTGTCCTTTATTATCAGATAAATGCAAATCAAAAGGACACTGAGATTCTATTTTACACCTATCGGAATGGCTAGGGTCAAAAAACAAGTGACATTGCAAGCTGGTGAGTTTGTGGAGAACGGGAAACACGTCTCCAGTTCTGCAGGGATTGTAGACTTACACAACCACTTTGGAAATCAATCAAATTTCTGAGAAATCTCAGAAAATTAACAATAGCTCTAACTCAAGAGCCACCCAAACAATTCCTGGGTATATTCTCAAAAGATGCTCCACCATACAACAAAAGACATTTGTTCAACTATATTCATTGCAGCGTTATTCATAATAACCTGAAACTGGAAACTACCCAGATATCCCTCATCTAAAGAATGGATAAAGTCATCGTAGTACATTTACACAATGAAATATTACTCAGCTATTAAAAACAATGAAATCATGAAAATTACAGGCAAATGGATGGAACTAGAAAAGATCATCCTGAGTGAAGTAACACAGGCCCAGAAAGACACACATAGTATTTACTCCCTTATAAGTGGATATTAACCATATAGTACAGGATAACCACACTGTAATTCATAGATCCAAAGAAGCTAAGGAACACAGAGGACCTGAAAGAGGATAACTCAATATTACTCAGAAGTAGAAAGAAGATAGATAGCAGAAGTAGTTGAAGAGATTGAACAGGTTTGAAGAATGATTGTGGAGATAAATGAAGGTGTAGATCAGACTGGGGTGGGGGTAGGAGAGAGGGTTGGCAAAGGAAGAGAAACTGTGGGCAGGAGTGTCTCTGAGATAAGCTGGAGGTTGCACTGACACAAGGTTAGGCTCCTGAGATGATATGGTGGTGACTATATCTGAGACTCTTAATAGCGGGGGTCATAGAGCCTGAAGAGGCTACCCTCTAACAGCACTGGACTCCTAGGGGAGGGAGGGGAACACCAATCTACACATAAAACCTTCAACCCAAAATTTACCCTGCCTACAAGACACACTGGAATAGAGATAAAACAGAGATTCAGGGAATGTCCAACCAATGTCTGCCCCAACCTGAGACCCACCCCAATGGAGAGAGCCAGCCCCTGACACTATTATTCCTACTCTGCCATACTTGCAGATAGAAGATCTAGCACCGATGTCCCCTGAGAGGCTCCACCAAAAGCAAATTGAAACAGATGCTGAGACTCACCATCAAACATTGGGTAGAGTGCTGGTAGTATTGTGGAAGGCTGGGGGTAGAAGGACCCAGAGGGGGCAGGAGCTCCACAAGAAGACCAACAGAGATAACTAACCTAGGAGACTCAACCTAGACCCCTTATACATGTGTAGACAATGAGTACCTAGACCAGCATGTGGGCTCCTAAAAATGGAGCAGGGGCTGTCTCTGACAGGGAGTCCTTTGTCTGCTTTTCAGTCACTTTCCCAGGCAGGGCTTGCCTTGCTAGGCAACAGGAAAAGGAAAAACACTCAATCTTGATGCAACTTGATATGCTGGGATGGATGGATAGGTGGGGAGTGTAGTAGCCTCTTTTTTCTAAAGGGGAGGGAAGAAGAGACAGGGTGAGGAAGGAGGGAGGGTGGAACACAGAGGAGAAGAAGGAGGGGGCTATGCTTGGGATAAATAAGTGAATACATAAGTAAATTAATTAATTAATCCTCCTGATGTCTTTTGTTATTATAGAATCTGTGGAACACCTCAGCTTTCAAACTTTTCTGAAGGACTACTGTATGAGTTGGATGTGTGTTGCTGAAAGAAAAAAAATAACTAATATAATGGTGCACAAAGTAAACAGCATTCTTTTAGCTCACAGCTTTGGGGATTTCCTTGCATGTTTGGTCAGCACAATTGCATTTTAACCTATGGTGAGGTAGATCATGATGGTCTGTGTGTGTGTTGGGGAACGGGTAAAGAAACTTTCTTACTTCAAGGCAGCTAGGGAATAGAGAGAGAGGAAACTGCCAACACTATATTCACTCCAGTGGCCTAATATCCTACCATTTTACCATTATCCATCACTGCTACACTGTAAATTAATCCTTTAACACATGGGCAAAGAGGGGCCATTTAAGACCCTAAGGTTTTGACTTAGACCATTTCAAGTGAGGCAACCCAGAAGCAGAAAGACACACATGGTATGTCCTCCCTTATAATCAGATATTAGCCACATAGTACAGGATAACCATACTATAATTCACAAACCAAAAGAGGCTAAATAACAAGGAAAAATGTTTGAATCTCACTCATAAGGGAAAATAGGTTAGATAGCAGAAGTGGTTGAAGAGTTGGAACAGGATAGGAGAGGGAAGGTTGAAAGAAATGAGGGTGGGGATCAGGAGGACAAAGAGCTTAAAGAGAGAAGAGAAAGAGTGGGCAAGGACATCTCCTAGACAAACTGGAGACCTACAGCAGAGTAGGCTCTTGGGAGAATATGAGGGTGATTCCAGCTGAAACCACTAGTAGTGGGAGTCAGGGAGACTAGAGAGGCCACCCTCTAACCAAACTGGACTCCTAGTGGAGGAAAGGGAAAACCAACCTATCTAAAATTTACCCTGCCTACAAGATGTGCAAGGATAAAGATAGAGCCAAGATTGAAGGAATCTGCAACCAATGCCTGGCCCAACCTGAGACTCTCAATGAGAGGGCTAACCCCTGACACTAGTAACAGTACTCTGTTATGCCTGCAGATAGGAGTCTAGCATTGAATGTCCTCTGAGAGACTCCATCTAACAACATAAGTTAGAATAGAAGTTGAGACTCACAGCCAAACTTTGGGAAAAGAACAGGGAACCTTGCAGAAGAGTAGGGGGAAAAGACAGAAGGATCTGGAGATGGACAGGCACTCTACTAGAAGACCAATTGCGCCAACTCACCTGGGCCCAGGGGGGATTGCAGAGAAAGAAGCACCAACCAAGAAACATGCATGGACTGGACCTAATCTCTCTACAGATATCTACCCAATGGGCAGCTTGGTCTCCACGTGGATCCCCTAGAAAGACGAATGTGGGCTGTCTCTGACATGGTCTTTGTTGCATGCCTTTTGATCACTTCCCACTGGTGGGACTACCTTGCCAGGACATTTTGAAAGAGAAAGCGCTCAGTCCTGTTGTGACTGTATGTGCTTAGGTTGGTTAGTTGGGGCAGGGAGTCCCATGTCTGAGGGGCAGAAGAGGGGTCATAGATGGAAGCAGAAGGGAGGGGGCTACAAATGGAATGTGAAGCAAATAACAACAAAAAAATCCTTTTGTTTACTTAATAATTTGTATTAGAGAAAAGAGATTAGTCTATAAATGCAGTCTAGACACTTGCATCTTCTGTTTATTGATAAAAACAAAGTTGGAGTTCTGGGAGACAACTTTCCTTGATTTGTTCAGATTTTAGTGTTGCTGAAAGTCACAGCAACTCATAATTGATGTTACAAAAGCAAGATTCAATGAGTGTTCTGGAGCACTGTTTCAGAAATAGGATTGCAAATTAGCTCTTGCCATACAATTTTGAAACATATTTATTGACATCTTCAAACTCTGCTGGTGCTATATCCTTCTTCTGTATGCAGTAGCTGTTATGTGTTAGCGTTACTTTTTAAACTATTTAATTTGGGTTTCTTAACCTTTCTTTTTTTTTTTCTCCACACCAATCCCTTCCAAAACCCCAATCCTAGGTAGAAGAGAAAGGAGGAGAGTGGGGAGAGGGATCAGAGCTACTTTTATCTACTTCCTGCTGGTTAGGGTCATTGGGTTCTTTGGGCAAGTCCAATCTTCATCTTAGGATATCTCCAATGTCTTCTCATCCAACAGCATCACCAGCAACCGGAGCAGCAGGGGGAGAAAGAACAGCAACCTCCTTCTTTCTCAGAGTCCCTCTAACACTCTCTAAGAGCTGGCCTACATTCTTTCTGAGTCCTCAGATTTAAACTATCTACAGCTGGCAAAAAGCCCCTCTCAGAGCCCCCATGTGGCAAATAGTTTGCTGCTGTGGACAGTCTGAATCTGTCCCATATCTCACATCTGGGACCAAAACAAAAACATATTTACATACACAACATTTCCCTGTTTTTGTTAAAAACAAAATGGCTTTTCTCTTAATATGAATGAGACTTGCTGTTGTTTTCTTAAAAGGATAGGATAAAGGAACCAAATGCTTTTTGGATCATTATTTTATGTTATAACCAGGTAACTCTTGGCTGCTATTGTCTGGAGCAGCACCTCTTTTTTGCTGTTGAGTCTCTAGCTAGGATTCCAAAGTTGTTTCCTAACAGCAAGAAGCTACCTCATATGTCTCTCTTGGACATGCATTCAATAGTCAAAAGACCCCTTTTATCACTGTGTCTTCAAACTCCAGTTCTTACCAACAATCCAGTGCTACCAGGAATAGCTCTTTTGATTCTCTGGTGGATTGTACCACTTATCTCAGAGCTAATGCGCAACCCTTTTGAGCTCTGAGGCTTTTTAAAAATTTTATTTATTTTTATATCAATCACAGGTTAGGTACTTTGCATCCCAGGCATAGCCCCCCTCCTTCATTTCCTCCCACACTCCCTCTCCCTCCCTCATCTCCCTCCTCCCCACCCCCTCCACATCCACCAACAGGGGAGGACCTCCTCCCCTTCCATCCAACCCCAGCTCATCCTGTCTCCTCAGGGTTGGCTGCAATGTCCTCCCCTGGGATCTAGCCAGTCTGTCACTCCCCTGCTTGTATGGGGGAGGGTCAAA
>JAQQSO010001706.1:6219-18038 GCA_028658305.1 Pachyuromys duprasi
CTTGACCTTCCTATCCTATAGGTCTATATAAATGAGTATATACCATATGTTTCTTTCTGCTTTTGGGATACCTCCCTCAGGATGATTGTTTCCAGGTCCCACCATTTGCCTGCGAATTTCATGATTTCCTCCTTTTTAATTGCTGAGTAGTATTCCATTGTGTAAAAGTACCACAATTTCTGTATCCATTCCTCAACTGAGGGACATCTGGGTTGTTTCCAGGATCTGGCTATTACAAATAAGGCAGCTACGAACATAGTTGAGCATTGAGTGAATTTTTCATCCAGCCACTTTGCTGAAGTTATTTATAAGCTCTAAGAGCTCCTTGGTAGAATTTTGGGGATCACTTATGTATACTATCATATCATATGTGAGTACTGATACTTTGACTTCTTTGGCTTCTTCCTTTCCAATTTGTATCCCCTCGGTCTCCTTTACTTGTCTTACTGCTCTGGCTAAGACTTCCAGTAATATTTTGAAAATATATAAATGAAGTGTGCAGCCTTTACTATGTTTAGATATTTGCTTTGTATCCCTGATCTCTCCATGACTTTAAATATGAAAGTGTGTTGGATTTTTTTCAAGTGCTTTTTCAGTATTGAAGTAGATGATCATGTGTTTATTTTTTTTTTTCAGTTTGTTTATATGGTGGATTGCATTGATGGGTTTCTTCCGTATTTTGAACCATAACTGAATGCCTGGAATGAAGCCTACTTGGTCATGGTAGATGATATATTTGATGTGCTCATGCATTTGGTTTGCAAGTATTTTATTGAGTGTTTTGCATCAATGTTTATAAGATAAATTGGTTTGAAATTTCTTTCTTTGTTGGATCTTTGTGTTGTTTGCGTATCAAGTTGACTGTAGCTTCATATATTGAGTTTGGTATGTTCCTTCCATTACTATTTTGTAAAATAATTTGAAGAGTATTGGTATTAGCTTTTCTTTTGAAGTCTGAATTTCTTCACTGAAACTTTTTTTTGGATGTGAGACTTTGGATGATAGCTTCTATTTCCATAGGGGACACAGGACTATGTAATTTATGTGATCTTGATTAAACTTTGGTAAGTCGAATCTATCAAGAAAATTGTGTATTTCATTTTTATTTTCATATTTTATGGATTATATGCTTTTGAAGTAAGACCTAAAGAGTCTTTGGATTTCCTCACTCTCTGTCATTTTGTCCCGATTTTTGTTTCTGATTTTGCTGATTTGAATAGTTTCTCACTGCCTTTTAGTTAATTTGGCTAAGGGTTTGTCTAGCTTATTGATTTTCTCAAGGAACCAGCTCTTGGTTTCATTGATTCTTTAAATTGTTTTCTTTGTTTCTAATTCATTGATTTCAGCTCTGAGTATGAGTATTTCCAAACGTCTATTCCTCTTGGTTGTGTCTGCTTTTTTATCCCTAGAGCTTTCAGGTGTTCCATTAAGTATGAGATGCCCCGAATGTTTTTCTGAAGGCATTTAGTGTGATGAACTTGCCTCTTAGTACTGCTTTCATTGTGCTCAATGAGTTTGGATATGTTGTACTTTCATTTTAATTGAATTTTAGGAAGTCCTTACTTTATTTCTTCCCTGACACAGTTGTCATTGTGTAGGGTTTTGTTCATTTTCCATGTGTGTGTAGGCTTTTGTTATTTTGTTGTTATTGAGGTCCAACTTTAATCCATGGTGGACTTATAGGATACAGGTATTATTCTAATCTTCTTGTATCTGTTGAGGTTTGCTTTATGGCTCACTATATGGGTAATTAAGGAGACAGTTCCATGAGGTATTGTGAAGAAGTTATATTCTTTTGTGTTTGTGTTAAAAGTTCTGTACATCTCTCTTAGGTCCATTTGTGTCAAGATATCTGTTAGTGTTGTTATTTCTTGAATGAGCTTCTGTTTAAGATCTTGACATGCTCTTTGATAAGAGTGAGGTGTTGAAGTCTCACAATATAAATATGTGTGGCTTAATGTGTGGTTTAAGCTTTATCAATGTTTGTTTTACAAATGTGGATATCCTTGTAATTTGGGCATAAATGTTCAGAATTCAGATGTCATCTTGCTGGAATTTTTCTGTGATGGGTATGAAGTCTCCTTCCTCATCTCTTTTGATAAAATTTGGTTGGAAGTCTATTTTATTCGATATTACAATGGTTACTCCAGCATGCTCTGGAGTTTCATTTCTTGGAAAACAGTCTTCCAGCTCTTTTCTATCTGGTAGTGTCTTTGTGGCTGGGTTGTGTTTATTTATTTATTTTTTGTATGTAGAAGAATGTTGCGTACTATTTACACATCCACTCACTTAGTCTGTGTCAGTCATTGCAGAGTTGAGTTCACTGATGATGAGAGTGATTAATGACTGTTGATGTTCCTTTTATTTTGATGTTGGTTGTGGTAATATTTGTGTGCTTGTCCACTTTTAATTTTGCTATAGTGGAGTTACTTATTTCCTGTGTCTAGTTAGCCTTATTGGGTTGAATTTTTCTTCTAGTATCTTCAGTAGGGATGGAGTTTTTATACGTAGTGTTTAAATTTGTTATTTTGCTGTTGTTGTTGTTGCTGCTGAATATGTGGTTTTCTCCATCAATGGTGAATGAAAGTTTTGCTTGGTATAGTAGTCTGTGTTGACATCTGTGTCCTCTTAAATTCTGTGTGACGTCTGTCCATGCCCTTCTGGTTTTCATAGTGCCTGCTGAAGATTCGGGTGTGATTCTGATAGGTTTGCCATTGTACACTACTTGGCCTTTCCCGCCCCCCTCACAGTTTTTAATATTTTTTCTTTGTTCTTTACATTTACTGTTTTGATTATTATGTGGTGGGAGGATTTTCTTCTCTGGCCAAATCTGTTAGGTATTCTCTCTTCTTGTGTGCTTATAAGCATATCTTTCTTTAAATTGGGAATTTTTTTCTATGATTTTTAAAAAATGTTTTCTGCACTTTGGAGATGGGGATCTTCTTTTTCTTCTATTCCTATTATTCTTAGGATTCTTCTTTTCATGGTTTCCTGGATTTCTTGAAAGTTTGTGTCAGAAATTATTTTTAGATGTAAAAGTTTCTTTGATGTTCGCATCAGTTTCTTCCATTGTATCTTCTACACCTGAGATTCTTTTCTCCATCTCTTGTATTCTGTTGGAGATGCTTAGCTCTGTAGTTCCAGTTATCTTCTCTAAGTTCTCTCTTTCCAGGATTGCCTCAGTTTGTGCTTTCTTTACTGTTTCCATTTCAATATTCAGATCTTGAACCATTTAATTGATTTCCTTCACCTGCTTGTTTGCTTTTTCCTGTATTCTTTTGAATGGTTTATTTGTTTCCTCCCCATAGCCCTTTTTAAAGGGTTGTAGCTTCCTGTATTTCTTTATAGATTTTGATTTTATTTTTTTCACTTATCATCTTCATAAGTATATATTTAAGGTCATTTTCTTATGTTTCAGTTTGTTAGAAAATGCAGGGCTACTTGCCTTGTGATAAGTGGGTTCTGGAGATGCCATATTTCTTTGGCTTTTGTTGATTGTGTGTGTGTTTAATTTTTAATTTTTATATTAATTACAGTTACTGTTAGTTACTTGGCTCATAAATGATTTAATATAATATTCTTTTTAAGTAAATTTTATTTCTATATGAATTACAGTTTATTCACTTTGTAGCCCAGCTGTAGCCCCTCCCTCATTCATTCCCAATTCCACCCTCCCTCCCTCATCTCCTCCCATGACCCTTTCCAAGTCTACTAATAGGGGAGGTCCTCCTCCCCTTCCATTTGACCCTAGCTTATCATGTCTCATTAGGACTGGCTGCATTGTTTTCCTCTGTGGCCTGGCAAGGCTGCTACCCCCTCCTCAGGGGTAGGTGGTCAAAGACCCAGTCACTGAGTTCATGTCAGTGACAGTCTCTGTTCCACTTACTAAGGCACCCCCTTGGATACTGAGCTGCCATGGGCTACATATGTAGCCTACCTCTGTACTAGGTTATATCCATGAATGGTCCTTGGTTGGAGTATCAGTCCCAGAAAAGACCCATGTGCCCAGATTTTTTTGGTTCTGTTGCTCTCCTTGTGGAGTTACTGTCCATTCCAGGTCTTACTAACTCCCCTTTCTTTCATAAGATTCCCTGCGCTCTGCCCAGTGTTTGGTTATGAGTCTTAGCATATGCATTGATACACTGCTGGGTAGGTCTTTCAGATGCCCTCTGTAATAGGCTCCTGTTCTGTTTCCTGTTTTTTCCTTCTTTCAATATCTATCCTGTTAGTCATTCTGAGTGAGGATTGATCATCTTACTCAGGTTCCTCCTTCTTGCTTAGTGTACAGATTTTAATAGGTTTATCCCATATTGTATGTCTAACATCCACTTAGAAGTAAGTATATACCATGTGTCTTTCTGCTTTTGGGATACCTCACTCAGGATGATCTTTTCTACATACCTTGGATGGCCTTTAGCCCTGGTTGTCTCTGGAACTGGCTGGTAATTTCTGGTGCCTGCAGGAGTCCTGGATGAGGGCAATGTGGGATAAACCCTGTGCTGAAAGCTGGATGTTTCCTACAGGAGCCCTCCTTAGATTCTTTTGTATGGTCTCTGATTGGCATCTAGTTCTCAAGGAATTGCTGTGGCACACCTCAGGTGTATGATCATGTAGACTAACTGGAGTCCTCAGGATCCCTGCTTCTCTCCTCTCATCATTGGAAGTCTTGAAGAATGTTGCTCTGCCACTGGCTTTCTTGCTCTGAGGTTAATGGGCTGCAGCTGCCCAGACCCTGTGTACAGACAATGTGTTTTCAGTGTAAGGACATCTTTGAGAAACAGTGAGTCCAGCGGATTAGTCTCTCTAGGAAGACCAGTGGTGTCTGGGACTGTTCTTGTGATTCCCAGATGTCAGGAAACCTGAGGTTGGAGCTGCATACCCCAATACCAAGAAGGTATTCACTGGCTGTTGAACATAGCATGCAGGTGTATGGCTAGATGCTGAAGACCAAGCAATGGTAGGAACCCAGGAGCTTTTATTGTTGCGAAGTTGTGTGACTTGCATTCAGACCTGCTGGATTCCTTCATCATGGGGTCTCCTCTCCACTGCATAACCAAGTTTCTGCTGTTTGGGGTTCCAGAATTTAGTATATGTTGGTGAGCACAGTACACAGGCCTGTGGCTACATGTGCGAGACTCTGCACCTTCAAACCCAGAAACCTTCTCATGGATTAGCTAGGTGACCTGTGTTCAGACTTGCTTATTTCCCTCACTGTGATGTTTCCTCTCAAATTGGCGACCCAGTATCTAGTGTTTGGGGACCCACATTTCAGTCTGGTACAGTGAGCATAGCATGCATGTATGTGGCTAGGCAATGGAGACCTCTATCCTGCCAAGTGCTTTTTTTATATATTAGAGATCATGGCTATTTCCCAAGGTTTTGGAATCTAACATTTACTTAAGTGTATAGTTAGGTGTTCTAAGCCTTTATGTGTGCTCTGTAGGTGGGTGTAGCCTTTTAAAATGTTAGTATGGTTTCTCAATCTATGTAAAATCAACAAAGTAAATTAAAATTATTCATTGTCTTCTGTGAAAGGCAGAATGTTATTTCCTACAGAAATAAAATACAAGACTAAAGTCTATGATCGCCATCTTCATACATGGAGTTGAGATATGGGAAATAATTACTGATAAAAGATGGAAATATCCTTAGCCATCAGGGAGATGCAAATCAAAACGACCCTGAGATTTCACCTGACACCTACCAGAATGGCTAAGATCAAAAACTCTAGTGACAATGCATGCTGGAAAGGTTGTGGAGAAAGAGGAACACTCTTCCATTGCTGGTCGAAATACAAACTGGTACAACCACTCTGGAAATCAATTTGGCTCTTTCTTAGACAATTAAAAATAGTGATTCCTCAAGATCCAGCTGTACCACTCCTAGGCATATATCCAAAAAAATGTTCAAGTACACAATGAGGACATTTGCTCAACTATGTTCATAGCTGCTTTATTTGTAATAGCCAGAACCTGGAAACAACCCAGATGTCCCTCAGTTGAGGAATGGATACAGAAATTGTGGTACTTTTACACAATGGAATACTGCTCAGCAATTAAAAAGGAGGAAATCATGAAATTCGCAGGCAAATGGTGGGACCTGGAAACGACCATCCTAAGTGAGGTATCCCCAAAGCAGAAAGAAACATATTGTATATACACACTAATATAGACCTATAGGATAGGAAGGTCATGCTGAAATTTACACACCTAGGGAAGATATACAAGAAGGAGGACCCAGGTTGGTATGATCAATGCTCGTTTAGATGAACAAATAGGATGGACATTGAATGGAGGATAAAACAAGCAACAGGACAGGAGCATACCAAATAGGAACTCTGAAAGAATCAATCTAGCAGTGTATCAAAGCAGATATTAAGACTCACAATCAAGCCTTTGGCAGAGGGCGGGAAATAATAATAAAAATAGGGGAAGTTAGTGAGACCTGGGGAGAACAAGAGCTCCACAAAGAGCAAACTGAGCAGAGCACAGAGGTCTTATATGAGACCATGTATGGATATGGCCTAGAACCCCCGCTCAGATGTGGCCCATGGTAGCTCGCTGTCCAACTGAAGATCCTAGTAAGGGGAACAGGGACTGTTTCAGTCATGAACTCGATGGCTGGCTCTTTGACCCTGCCCCATACATGCCAGGGAGTAACAGCCTGACTAGATCCCAGGGGAGGACATTGCAGCCAGCCCTGAGGAGACAAAATGATCTGGGGTCGGATGGAAAGGCAGGATGTCCTCCCCCATTGGTGGACTTGGAGGTGGCAGGGAGGAGATGAGGGAGGGATGGGGAGAGTGGGAGGGAATGAGGGAAGGGGCTACGCCTGGGATGAAAAATACCTAACCTGTTATTGATATAAAAATAAATAAATTACATTTAAAAAATAAAGAAAACAATGTAAACAAAAAAGATGTAAATAACATCATGTAAAGCTTGTGTTAATAGATAATACAAAATGTTGTATATATTGCTTTTGCATAGGATTTTAGGGAAAACTGGAACACTACTATGTACAGAAGTTATCAAACTGTTTACTCCAAAACATTATTCATGATATTAAAAGAATAAGAATTAGCTTAAAATTCTTAAATATTAAATTATGATCTTAAAAACATTTGAGTTATATTTTAAAGATTTGTGTTGAAGGTAAATTACAGAGATGAGAATGTTAATGAAGAAGAGTCAGACTGACAGTTGTTTAAAATTTTATAGAGGGTAAAGCCTAAAATGCACAAAACTAAAGGCAACTTTATTTGGTACTAGTGTTCCAAATAACATCATGTAGATTAGACTTTACATATTAAATTGTCTTACAAATGAAAACCAAAAAGTACATCTGGGATTCCAGCCAAAGGTAGAGTATAATAAATAATGATTGCTTATGAGATTATAAAGAGGATTAAATATTTTGACAGGCATGTAACTTCATTTTAAAAGGTAGAACAGACTTTTCATAAGCAGTTGCTATAAGTTTTACATTAATTGTTGTAACTGTAGTAATTAAGAAAATAATTGGAAAGTGTTATAAAATTTTGTGGACAAAGTGTCTTAAGTCCTTTTTGGAAATAGAACATTACATGCAGATAACAATCTTATTGTACCTTAAATGGTAAAAAAGGTGAACTCATACATTTTAATCACCTATACAATTTATATAAGACACTACCATGGACCCTCTTATTTATACATATATATGAATGGCTCAGTAAATGCAAGATTATTCATTGTTTGAGGATGAGGCCATAGATCAATTGGAAGAGAAATTGCATACAACATTTCCTGAGTTCTACCTTTATCACCATATAAACTGAGCATAATGGTACATTTCTTATAATTCTAAATTTTAGGGTATGAAAGAAGGAAGATCTTTGACTTCATAGTGCGTTTGAAGCCATTCTGTGTTACATAAAACCCTGTCTCCCCTCCCCAAAAAAGTTATTATCATAGTCATGGCACATAGATTGTATTTCCCTCAGATTTTATAGAAATTTTCAAGATTCTAGCCTGCAAAAAGTTCAAGAATTTCTTTTTAAATGAGCTTTAATATATAACAACTGTTCTCATTCTTAAAATTGCCTGAACTGTTACTGTGGGAAGGTATTGCTTTTAGAAGGCTTCTAAGATTTATATAGCAAAACATTTTGTCCTGAAACTGAATTTTCATCAGTACTAAAATGTTATAAGGAAATATGTTTTCTACCAGTTTCATGTCTAGCTAGGTGTATTATTTACGCACCTTGGATACAGATATTATTGGCAAAAAAATGCCACTCCATATGATCAGGGTATACAATTTTTCAAAGTGTGTGCAGAAACCATCAAAGGAGATGTTATTACTATAAGTTCAATATAATTTTATTAAGATGGACCCAAAATTATTCTTAGTTTACAACTCTTATTTATCATAAGTATTTCTCATCCATGCAAGTAGTACACACTGTTGTGCATATATTTTTTTCACTTTGCTGATGTTCCAGGATTGAATATTTGTGAATCAACATGTTAGAAGAAATAATAGTAATCTTTTTCTTTGTGATATGAATCTTTTCATGAAAAGTGAAGAAATAATTATTTGAGACCCCAAACTGTAGTCTGTATGCACTCCAAATTTTGGAAGGCTTTCTTCAGCAGCCAGGATGTATCAATAATATAATTTTGTCATAGGCTATACATTTTAAGGAAAGGGTGGAGGGTTAGAAACATGTAATTGACCAAACGAGGAAGCGTCTCCTGTAAATTTGTAAGTAATTCCATTAACAACACATATCAGTGTTCAGGCATGAATAGTATGCTCTGTGGCTTTTTATTTGCAAACATTTCTTTTGATACATGATTTTATCAAAGGGTGATATGTTTAAGAAAATCATAGAAGAAAATTTTCCCAACTTAAAGAAAGACATGTCCATAAACATACAACAAGCTTACAGAACACCAAATAGACTAGACCAGAAAAGAAATACCTCTTATCACATCCTGGTCAAAACACTAAACCTACAAAACAAAGAAAAAATATTGAAGGCAACAAGGGAAAAAGGTCAAGTAACATATGAAGGGAGACCTATCAGAATCACACCATACTTCTCATCAGAAACTATGAAAGTCAGAAGAGCCTGAGCAGAGGTCATGCAGCCTTTAAGGGAACACAGATGCCAACCAAGACTACTATACCCAGCAAAGCTTTCAATCAACATAGATGGAGAAAACAATTTATCCCATGACAAAACTAAATTCAAGCAATATCATCTACACAGCAACCCAGCCCTACGGAAGATACTAGAAGGAAAACTACAATCCAATGAAAACAACTACACCAAAGAAAATATAGGATACAGATAATTCCCCAACAAAAAAAGAAAAAAAAAGAATCATAATAAGACAACCAACTCCACAATAAAAGAACTAACAGTCATTGGTCACTATTATCTATCAACATCAATGGACTCACCTCTCCAATAAAAAGACACAAACTAACAAAATGGTTGCAGAAACAGAATCCAACATTCTCCTGCATTCAAGAAACACACCTATGCAACAAATATAAACACTACCTCAGATAAAGGTCCAGAAAAATGTTTTCCAAGCAAATGGACCCAGAAAACAAGCTGGGATAGTGATCCTAGCATCTAATAAAATAGACTTTCAACCAAAATTAATCAAGAAAGATGAGGAGGGCCACTTCCTTCCCAACAAAGGAAAATTCCAATAGGAGGACATCATAGTTTTGAACATCTGTGCCCCAAATACAAGACCACCGACATTTGTAAATAAAACATTATGAAAGCTGAAATCACAAATTGATCCCAGCACCCTAAGAGTGGAAGACTTCAACACCCCACTTTTACCAAAGGACAGATCATCCGGTCAAAAGCAAAACAGAGAAACATGGGTACTTACAGAGACTCTAAATCACATGGACCTCATAGATGTCTACAGAACTTTTTACCCTAGACTAAAAGAGTATACCTTATTTTCAGCACCTCACGGAACCTTCTTGAAAATAAACCATATAGTTGGTCAAAAAGCAAGCCTCAGCAGATACAAGAAGATTGAAATAATCTCTTGCATCCTGTTTGACCATCATGGTCTAAATCTGGACCTCAACAACAACAGAAACAGCAAAAAGTCTGCACATACATGGACACTGAACAACTTGTTACTCAACTACAGCTTGGTTAGGGAAGAAATTTAAAACTTCCTATAATTCAATGAAAATGAAAGTACAACATGGCCAAACTAACTGGACACAATGAAGGCAGTGCCAGAGGAAATTGCATAGCACTAATTGCCTTCAAGAAAAAATTCGAAACATCTTATTCAAACAACTTAATGGCCTAACTGAAAGCCCTAGAAAAAAAAGAAACATATACACCTAAGAGGAGCAAATGGCTGGAAATAATCAAACTCAGGGATGAAATCAATCAATTAGAAACAAGTAAAACTGTTCAAAGAATCAATGAAACCAAGAGCTGGGTCTTTGAGAAAATCAAACAGATGGACAAGCCCCTAGCCAAACTAACAAAAAGGCAGAGAGAAACTATCCAAATCAGCAAAACCAAAAACAAAAAGGGGGACATAACTACAGACACTGAGAATATCCAAACAATCATTAGGTCTTACTACAAAAGCCTATATGCTACAAAATCTGAAAATCTATATGAAATGAACGATTTTCTTGATAGATTCCATCTACATAATTAAGTCAAGATCAGGTAGAAAGATTGAATAGACCTATATACCCCAAGGAAATAGAAGCAGTAATCAGCACCCTCCCTTCTAAAGAAGTCCTGGGCCAGATGCTTTTAGTGCAGAATTCTATCAGAACTTCAAAGAAGTGCTAACTCCAATTCTCTCTAAACTATTCCACAAAATAGAAACAGTAGGAATGTTACCAAACTCATTCTATGAAGCCACAGTCACCTTGATACCTAAAACACACAAAGACACAACAAAAAAGAGAACTTCAGACCTATATCTCTTATGAACATTGATGCAAAAATACTCAATAAAATACTAGCAATCCGAATCCAAGAATACATAAAAGATATCATCCACCATGACCCAGTAGGCTTCATCCAATGCATGCAAGGGTGGTTCAATATACCGAAATCCACCAATTTGATCCACCATATAAACAAACTGAAGGAGAAAAACCACATGATCATCTCCCTAGATGCCAAAAACATTTGACAAAATCCAACATCCATTCATGTTTAAAGTCTTGGAGAGATCAGGGATACAAGATACATACCTAACATACTAAAGGCAATATAGAGCAAGCCTATAGCCAACATCAAATTCAACAGAGAGAAACTAAAATCAATCCCACTGAAATATGGGACAAGTCAAGGCTGCCCATTTTCTCCATATCTCTTCAACATAGTACTTGATTTCCTAGCTAGAACAATAAGACAACTAAAGGATATTCAAGGGATACAAATCAGAAAGGAAGAAGTCGAAGTATCACTACTTGCAGACGCTATGATGATATACCTGAGCGACCCCAAATATTCAGAGAACTCCTTCAACTAATAAACACTTTCATCAAAGTGGCTGGATACAACATCAACTCAAAAAAATCAGATCATCTCCTGTATACCAAAAACAAAAGGGTTGAGAAAGAAATTAGGGAAAAATCACCTTTCCCAATAGCCACTAATAATACAAAGTACCTTGGGGTGTCTCTAACCAAGCACATGAAAGAGCTGTTTGAAAAAACAACTTCAAATCTCTGAAGAAAGAAATTGAAGAAGATATCAGAAGATGGAAAGATTTCCCGCGCTCATGAATTGGATTAATATAGTGAAAATGGCC
>JAQQSO010001708.1:1142-13786 GCA_028658305.1 Pachyuromys duprasi
GCCCAATTTTATGGAAGCTTCCTCTTGACTGAGGCTCCCTCCTCTTACTCTGATGCTTCTAGTTTGAGACACATAAACATAAAACTAGCCAGGGCAGATGACATGAACACTTTGGTCAGAATGTTTTCTCACAGCAAAAGGAAAGCAAACTGGAACAGACAAAGATAACCAAACCTGCATGGCCTTGACTTATTGAAGAGTTACAAATAGGTCAGCAGTGCTGCCCCTATGCAGTGAGGCTGGGTATACTGCTTGCTGAGGTTTCTTTCTGAAATAAGTAACTGAGTGGGCTAGAGAGTATCAGTGTCAGAGTGTTTGCTGGGCATGTACTAGGCCCTGGGATTCATACCAGTACAAAAAAAAAAATAAATAAGAGTATTTCCATCCTTAAATAAGTGTATGTCTGCTTTTGCTACATAGTTCTTTCTTCTAGACAAAAAACTCATTGTGGGAGATAGCCCCTTGGACAGAAGCTCATTTGGGCCTCACCAAATAGGCAGCCCTAATTGGTTACCCTGAGAAAAAGTGAAAATGACTCTGAGAAGAGCAAACTCTTCATTAGAAACTGAATGTTCCAGGGAGTCACAAAACGAGGGGGTAGGAAGCCATGAAATGAGGGGCCTTGAACAAAGACATCTCTCATCCAAAGTAAAAATAGATGACCATGTACCCCAATGGTATAAGATCTTGATTTGTTATTTTTATCACCAAGAAAAATCATTCGGAGTAATTGTATGAGAGAGACAAGCTATACACAACTAATTTACTAGCACTACTTTTACCTACATACCTTCTAATCCAATGATCTCCATTTGCTATTGAGTTGCCACCATACCTTAGTAAGCAGCCCTAGATTTCTACATGTATACATGTTCATTTACATTAATGTACATAATATTTGTACATATGCTTAAAAGGTATATACATACTCTGCCCTGTAGTTTCACTTCCCTTTATAGCTTCCTGATTCGAAATGACACATCCTTGAAAGCATGATAAGATAGTAAAGAACTGGATTATGTCCACTTACATCTGCTTGAGAAGAAAATTGACATGTTCTGTAGTGTGGTTTACACTCATAGGAGATGGTTTTATTTCCAAGTGATAAGTGCTCTCTAAACAATTAAAGGGTGGCTCCCTTCTGGAAATTCATATCATTACCTCCTCAGTTAGTGTACTAAATTTGCCTAATTATGGCAAATGCTCATTTAAGGAGGTAATATAATCTAGACTATCTGCTATCATGGGCTGGAAGTTTAGTTAAAAGGAGTTAGGTATTTACTTAAGTTAAAGTCTCCTCATATAGCTGAGGTTAACCTCAAACTTATTATGTAACCCAGGCTAGCCTCAAACTCACAGTCTTCCAGAGTAAGCCTCCTAAATGGTGGTGCCACCATATTGGGGGGAAAAAGAATATATTTTAGGAAAATTTAGCTTGAGTTTTTTGATGTTCATCAGTAAGAATTTTTGTTGGTTTGTTTGAGACAGGGCCTTATGTAATGCATGCTGGCCTCAGCATAGCTACAGAGCCAAGTATGACCTTGAACTCTTGTGCCCAGCAGGAAACAGCATTTCTTAATGAACACAGAGAAAAACAAAAAAACAAAAAACACTCCGGGAAATAAAAATTCCTAGCCATTTTCTTGCAATTGTTGCAATCTTCCCAACCTTTCTTTTGCAAATGCTACTATGGAGAGATGTTTAATAGGCACAGGCAAGAAACCTCAGCAACTGGGTCCTGGGGTGACACATTAAAGTGAGGGTTGCAGTTTTTAAAAATCCATTTTTCATTTGGAAACATGAGCTTTCTGAAAACCAAACTGATTTAAAACATAAAATATACTACCAAACATAGAAGTGTGTAAAAATTGAGCTCCTCTTTTCTAAAACTGGCACCTGTTGGCACAGAAGGAAGAGTTTTTCAGAGACAGATCTCCCACATACTGGTGGGGCATGGGCGAATCATAACTTACAAATAGGTAAGCATTGTTTAGAAAGACCTGCAATGGGCTCATAAAACTCTTAACTTGATAACCCTGGAGGGTGATCTATGGGATGTCTAAGCTCACAGAAAAGAGATGTCATGATACGGTTTTATTTTTATTTTATGGTAGGTTGTCCCAGATACAGACCCGAGCCCAGGATTTGAGTGTGATTTATGTATGAACTCATCTCACGACCTGTTGGTAGAGGAAGAAAGACACCCTGTAAAACAGCCAATTTGGTGTAACTGGTGCTTGTTTCTAGTATGCTCAGGGTCAGTGTAAGGTCAGGCCACAAAGTTGCTCCGCCTCCAGGCAAGGAGCTGGATGCTGAGACTTAAGCTCCCACTGGCCTCTGCCTAATAGACTGGAAGAATAAAGAGATCCAGCTTGGCACGTGGAGTTCTAAGCATGGTCCAGTGGCAAGAGGAAAAATCCTTCAAACAAATAAAAGGAGGTGGTAAGAGAAAAGCCCCAGAGACATACTGATATCTTAAGCTCCTCAAGGTTAACTGGTTATGGATAAAATGAAAGTAAGAATGGTCTGCCTGGGTCTCTGAAAGTGACAGTGTGTGTGTATGTGTGCATATGTGTCTCTGTGTATATGCATGCATGTGTGTCTGTATGTACATGCATACCTGTGTGCCTGTGTGTGTATGAGCACTGTGTATGTGTGTTTTTATGGGTTTGTGTGTGGGAGTGTGTGTGTGCGCGTGTGTGTCCACAAATAGCAAAGGAGCAGGAGAACAGAGAAATGTATGACATTTGACATACATTTAATACAGATGTATGACATTAGACATTAATATTCTACCCAATTAGATCTTACACACTGTAACAGAAAACAGCAACCTCACACCCTGCATGTGGATTAATAACGGCCTTTACCTTCTGATTTGAGAAACAGAAAGGTCCACAGACCAAAGTGTTTTCCTACTGACCTCCATTCTAACGTTGAAAGCGCCTCCCATTGACATTTGCCACATATCACTATGCCACACACTAATAATGCAAATGCACTTATTAATGCAGATAAATGTGCTGATGTATTTGAGAGGTGTTGATGTATTAATTTCTGGGAAAATTGGCTTATTAATTAATTCTTTTCATGAAAAAAGTCTTCAAAAATAACATTTGGAAAGGGAAGTCAACCTTCTATCCTATAAATGGAAAGCAAGACTATTCTAGACACCGTTTTCTACAGCTCAAAGTGAAGGCAAGAGGCAGTGGACTGATGTATGTGTGTGTGTGTGTGTGTGTGTGTGTGTGTATGTGTGAGTGTAGTTGTGTAGTTCTAAAAACCTGAGAGAGGTTTTTAGAAAGTAATAAATCTGGTGGAGAGGCAGCTAGAAGAATAGCCCTAACCAACTCCTAAATGTGTCCAAACTTCCCTAAACTGGTCAATGCAGCATCATTCTTACAGAAGTAAGAGAAACCAGTGTTGCTATGGTTACAAAACAGGATTACCTATACTCACTGTTGTGATCCCTTATATGAGTTATTTCAAAAATTACAGTTCTAAATTCATTTTTAAATACTTTTATATCTTCCTGAAAGTCTAGATACCATCAAGCAAACAAAATATTAAAAATTAAGTTGTCTGGGCATGGTGGTACACATCTTTAATCCCAGCATTTGGGATGCAGTGGCAGATAGATCTCTGGTCTTGAGTCTTGAGTCTATTCTAGTTCTAGGATACTCAGGGCTATAGAGTGAGATCTCGTCAAAATGAAAATCCCATCAAGAGCAAACAGAGTAGCTGGGGATGCAGGTCAGTGCTGAGGCACTAGGCCCAGGGTTCAGTTTTTGGCAGCCCAGGGTGGTGGGGCAGCAGCCTGGAAGAGTGGTGCTCAGGTAAGCAAGCTCAGGAAGGAGAACTGGGGATTACCTTCCTGAGCTATGGGCATCTGAGGGCTGCGCCATGAAAGTCGTCCTCTGGATGCGGCAGGACCATTGTCCCAGTGGAATCTTAGAGGCTGTGGAGTATCCATACAAAACAGAGTGTATGCTCCTTCATGGAAGTGGGAGGGGCTCATAAGGCCCCCCTCTCCAAGACTATATAAGCAGTTAATGGTCACTGGGATGGAAAGACATTTTTAACCCCCGGGGGTATAGCCACTGGGGAGGTGCCCCAGCTCCTATAACCTTCAGTTAAAGCATTTGTTCAGCAAGGGAGATGAGCAGAACGGCTTCCATGAACAGTTGCTTGTATCCTCTCTGGGGTGAAGAGACATTTGTTTTTCTCTCCAGGAAAAGTTCACAATAGAGGCACGCCTTAGTCTGCTTTTTATTAGTGCCGTAAACACCATGACCAAAGGCAACTTACAACCATTTACTTCCTCTTAGACTTTATAGTCTGTCATGTAGGGATGTGAGGCAGGAATTTAACTTAGGAAGCAGAGGCAGGAGCTGAATCAGACTATGAGGGAACACCTCTCACTGACTTGCTTAGATTAATATTATTTTACAATTTATTCATTACATATCCTGATTGAAGCCCCCTCCCTCAACTCCTTCCAGTCCCACCCTCCTTCCATCTTCCCCCCTATCCCCTTCCCCTAGTCCACTGAAAGGGGAGTTCTCTTGCTCTGCCATCTGCCCATAGCTTATCAAGTCTCGAAAGGACTGCCTGGATCCTCTTCCTCTGTGGCCTGGCATCGCCAGGGGCAAGTGATAAAAGAGCAGGGAACCAAGTTCATGACAGAAGCAGCCCCTGCTCTCCTTACCACATGGAGACTGAGCTACCAATCGACTACATCTAAGCAGGGGGTCTAGGTCCTCTCCATGCATGGTCCTTGGTTGGTGCATCGTTCCCTGCAGGATACCCTGGGCTCAGGTTTTTTCTTTTTACAACCCAGAACACCTGCCCAGATGACACACACCATCACAGTGAGCTCATCCCTCTCAAGTCAGTCATTAATCAAGAAAATGCCCCATAGGCTTGCTCACAGGCCATTCTGGTGGGGATGTTTCTCAACTATTGTTCCTTCTCTGCAGATGACACTAGCTTGTCAAGCTGACAAACAAAACAAAACAAAGCAAGCAAACAAAAGCAACCAACCAGCATCAAAATGAGATGCTGAGGTAGAATTCGTTTAAATGGTATTTTCTAAGTTAGTTTATCTGTTTGGTCTATTTGGATTATCACAGATAATATTTTCTAGATTTTATTTCTCACTAAAGCTACAAGTTCTTCTGATGTTCACCAACCCCTAGCTCCGTGGCCTGCCAGAAAGCTTTTGGCTACTTTGAGCAACTTCAGAGATCCTCTTGCTCATGAGCATTCTAGAACAATCTCTTCCCAGTGATACATAGCATCCTAGGAGAGCTAAATTTAAAGGACAAAGATAGTATTTTATATTGTTTTCTTCTAATCAACCAAGCTCCCACAGAGTAGAGGTCTTAAGTGAGAAGGAAAAAAATGATTATGATGGTAATTACCACTTTGGAGAAATTCTATTCATAAACGCTAGTCTTTATGAGGACAAAAACTCTAGGCCTGCCTTCCCCTCAGAATCCAGGAAGTGTCTGGCACACAGTAGGAGTGAGAATTAATTATTTAATTAACTAATGTATTTTACACAATCCTCCCCATAGGAATGTGAATTAAGTATTGTTAACCTAATTTTACAGTGGGGAAATTGATGCTCAAAGGAGCTGCATAATTATCTCAAAGACAAGCAGCTGGTACACGCTGATAGAAGCCTATACTTACAAATACATGTTTTCTAGGGGAAAGAGCAAAAAAAAAAAAAAAAAAGAAAACAAACACAGTTTCATCTCACCGTGTACGTTTCCTGCAATTGAAGTGACATCTATTTCCACCCCCGCTTATCATTTCTCACAGCATCAGATGTCTTGTTGTCAAAAAGTGGGTTAAAGTGCCAGAAAAGCTTTAGTTGGATGCTGGCTTCGGAATCTTAATGCTTTTGTGAAGCATTCACAGGCCAAAGTCAAGGGAACGCACAGCGTGTCTCTGTTATACGGCCAGTTCACAGATGGAGAGTTTATGCAATGAAGGCAAAACTGTTAAACGTCATTTCATAGTCATACGGTATTTCAATGCTATCCACTCTGTGACTTCTAGGATCACTCACACTCTTGTGTAAAATATCTGATGCGTATATTTTCTATGAAGGTGTTTTCAAAAATAGTGGCTACCCATCCTTTTTTTTTTTTTTTCATGAAACAGCCGACTGCTGAGGCAACAGTGTTTTCCTGTCTTATAAACACACAGATGGATGGTAACAAGATTGTAAACTGTATTTACAAAGTCTCCCTCAAAAAACCTGCAAGATTGGTAATAATCTGACTAACAACATAACACGAGGTGTCCAGGACCTAGATATTTTCATCTGCATAGATCAAAACCCTTTATTTCTCTATCTAGTAGCTGAAAAAGTTTAAAAGGGGTCAGAAAGGTAGATCATTATGTCACGCTAATAATATCATATATCATATTTGGGACTACAAAATTAAAGATGAACTAATTAAACAGTTAGTTATACAGAGAAACAAGATGATAGAAAAACCATCAATAATTATGCAAACCATTGAGAAAATCTCATCATAAAGATCTAATCACTTTTATCAATATTGTTAAGGAATTATCTACCATGAGATGAAATTAAAAATAAATTTCATTTAATGTGAACAATAAGCAGTCACAAATTTCACATAACCAACTTCACTTTTAGAATAGAGATTGCTTACAGATTTAACCACTGACACAAACATCAAACCAGCTCCTAAAACAGACCCTCTGTTAAATAAAAATTAAAACCAACACTATGATTTTCTTTCTTAACTCTATGAATGCTCTATGCATATTCTGGAACATTCTATATATATATACATATTCCGTATTATTCAAATATTCTGAAAAGAGAAAGTCAGACAAAAATAATGCTGAATAAGCTGTCAAAAGCCACATAGCAACTAATAAGTTGAATTGAGATTTGAATCCAGCAGTCTGACACACAACCTAGACTGAACACTACAAAAGCTTTCCTTTAGGATTTTGGGGAACATTCCCTACTTCCCCATGAAAAGTGCCACTATTACAGAAAAAGATGCGCCGAGAGGAGGCAGAATTGAAAGAGTGGATGTGGAAGAGCCAAGATCCGCTGGTTATATAATTTACAGGTCACGCCACAAAACAGAAACGTGTCTCTTATTCAAAACAGAGAAAAACATCCCATTAAAGGTACCAAAACATAAAGCTTCATCTTGCTTCCTGTCTATCTCTACTCAGCGCTCCTCAGCATTTTTGTTTGCTGCATCACTTCAGAGGATGCTCCCAGGCAGCTCAAAGCCTTAAGGGCTCCTGAACCACTACTGAGCTCACACAAACCACTTCTGCCTGCACAACTCCATCACTATCAGATTCTAGGCCTACACATTGTGTCTTCCAGGTAGAAAAAGGAAAGTCAGGTGTCTCTTAGTCCCATGCAGAAAATGTAGAAGATTACAACTTGTCCACAGGATAAACAAGGGGCTTCTCCAGGTCAGGGCTGAAGTGGCAGCTATCTTGTCTTACCATAGAGCCTGCCTGGTACCTACAGTCTGTCCATGAACATTGGTCCCTGCTGTTGACTTGGTGGGAATGAAGATGGAGAGATCTTACAAGGTTCAGTGATACAGCAAATCTAGAATTAGTCTTGGATACAGGAAAAGCAACTGGTTAGGGTCACATAATTAGTTTTGATGTTATATTAAAATTCTAATTATAAAAACTCAAAGGTGAAATTACTAATTATTTCACAGATGACCACAGAACAATAAACTTGGAACATGAGGCTCTTCTGGGCACTGACTCATGTGTGATTATACTGATAATATGTCTATGATGTCTGGGGTACCAAAAAGTTATGACGCAGAGCAGTGTGTATGATTCATTTTATTTAGTAACATATTACCATGTTATAAGACACAAGAAAAACAAAATACAATGGACTGAAGAAGTCTGACAGGTCATGTCAAGAGAAATGAGTCAAGAAATCAGATGTTTTAATTTATTAAATTGAAAAGACACCTCAACTGGACAGAAATTAGAGACCAGAAGATGAATATTCCTGTAGTAAACAACTTTCCATTGGTTAGGGGAGAAAGCACGATACTAGGTCATGTCATCAGAAAGAGGTAGGAGTTTGGCTTGGCTGGAGATGAAGGATGAGATCAACAACATGCGCTGCAGACAGAAGTCAGTTTGTGAGGAATGTTCAAATACTCAGCAACTGAAGAGTTGATTTCTTGAAATTATTGTGGTATAAATGATTAGACTTAAAAATGGCTACACTCAAGGTTGAAAAGGTTCACAGAGAGGCACAGCCTGAAGAAATCTGAAACAGTATTCTTTTTAAATGCTGTATGCAAAGGAGAACCACTGGTTTCTTTACTGCAGTGAATTTGACATCATTATAGACTGCATTGAAAAGGATGTTTGCAGAAAGAAAATTAGTAAGCCACTGCAACACACAATAGGCAGGAGCTAGCGTGGGGAGAAACATACAAGGCCCCTAATGCTAACTGATCACAAAATAGACTTGATGAATTGCGGATAGACAAGAAGATGATAAGGCTGTAAAATACCTTGCAGCTTTAAAACTCAGCTAATATACACAGATTGAGGCATTTGTGTATTTCATGCCACAACGTGTTCATAAGTGTGTAGCTTAATGGATATTCAGGAGTTCAGTGCTATGAATATAGTTAAAGGTAAAAAAAAAAAAATAGCTCACTGAGAATTGCCTTCTCAGAATGGGAAAGTACTGCACTGGATACCCATAAAGAAGAATAAACTGAAGAAGGGAAGGATGGAGAAAGAATTCTCAGAAAAATAGGGAGTAGGCAGGTGAGGAGCAGAGGAGAAATCAGTCAAGAATATAGGATGTACACCAAATTGTTCCATGAGAATTTACCTCTGAAAACACAGAGAGGAACAAGATCTCTTCACCAAAAGGCCATTATGGGAAATTTTAGTGTCAAGAGGGCACATTGGCACTGAAAACAGTACCAATCAACTCACATGTGTCATGTGATTTGTAATGTAGCATCTCATATCCTAAGTGGGCAAACACTGATATTTCCAAAAGCCTTGAAAGATTTAGAATTATAGCAACCAGCCATCACTTTGAGACAATGTCTTTGCAAACACTGGTTTATGAACTTGTTTTTCTTTTTTAAATGATAGCTGATTTGAGGAGAGGGAATAAGGTAAAAGATAAAACAGCAATAATCTTAGCTGAATGGGAAAAAACATTTCATATTTCTTTGAATTTCTTTGTGAAGCTACAGACACTTGAAAGAGCAGCAGTTTTCCTTCAGTTCCTTCCTACTGAAAATACTTTATATAAACATCTAGGTTGTTTTCTGGAGCAATTAGGACTATTTAGCATCATGACTCACTAGCACAATGCACTCTGTAGCATTCTGGTTAGCAGTCCATACAAATGCTGTTTACATGGCATTCATAAAATTATAGAGCTGAGTAATTAAAAATAGCAAAGATTTTTTCCTTTCACCCTTCACTATTGAGTACCCATCAGACTACATAAATAGGCACAGTATTTTGCTCTTTGTTTCATATAGATTGCATGTTGTACTGTGCCGTATTATATAGGCTCTGGTGAACAAATGATAAGTCAAAGGAGTTAATGATGAGGTTTCTGAGTTCTAAGTCTCTCCTTATGCTTTCTTCCTGAGCATATGTTTGCCATTTTCCTTATAAACATGTTTTTAGGATGCCGATTTTTTTCTGGCTACAAGGAGATCACAAATTAATACAACACCCATTTTAAAAGATAAGCAGTCATACAGAATTGGAAGATAGATAACAAAAAAACAGGCCTATGAAATGCAATCAATTTCACATTATGTTCACTCAAAGTACATCAAACTCGTGGCCCAATGCAATGGTGAGATTACTACAAACTACATTCCCAGGAAGAATGACAATCTGTGAAAGAGTGACTCTGAAGGAATACAAATAACTCAGGATGATCAGGACAGACAGAGAGTGAACACAGGTGGCATTCAACATGTAAAATGCAAAAAAATACTCCTGTGGAAATACACTGGGAGAAGTAGTCTTTCTAATCACGTAAAGTGATAAGCATAGATGCTATCAATTTTCATGAGCAAAGAAAGAAGTACATTAAGGAGGATGTGATCACAATGTGTCAATATCAGAATGAAATGCTTACGCAGAAGCTGAATATTCATAGACTGAGAGTCAGATTACAAGATTTAGTTTGGAAGCATTTGAAGACAATTGGTCCATAAAAGAAAAAGACCCAATAAAATTATAAATACAAATAGGGCAATGAAATTATTCATTGGAAAAACAAACCTGAGAAAATGCCCTGAGCTCATCTAAATTAGAAAACAAATTTGTCCTCTGTTGTTTCACTTAGCAAACAAATTCCCTTCTTACTTGTACTCCTTATAATATAGAATCAATTTTATCCACGATACATTCAGCACAATCCTCACATTAGGAGCTGCGGAGCCTAATAAGTATTAGCACAGAACTCCAGACTCTCTAGATCATCAAGAAAGTTTATATTTTTTATGCAGTATGGTTATGTAGATTGTTGCATGTTTGACAAATCTGGATCATGGTGAATAACCGGGATTTCTCGAAGTGGGGCATTTCTCCAAATATGCTGGCACAAACAGGGATCTGTAAGCAGAACATGGCAGTGGGCAGGATACTCTGAGGCTATGAAGATCAGAAGGTACGAAAAGAAGGAATGGGGAAGGAAATGCCTCTCTGGATGCACATTTTCATAGGCAACACACAAAAGTAAACAAGGAAAGGCATAATGGAAATGATGTTGTCTGTTTCCATTTATCATCTATTCCTCCGGGCACTCAAGGCATTTTCTAAACGGGCCACTCTCTGACAGACCTCTCTGTCCCATTGGGGGTGACATGTCCCATGGTCTCCTGTATTTGTAGTCTTTACTGCCGTTCTCTCACAGAATGATGGCTTCTCTTGACCACACACAAGCGTTGGACAAGTCTTCCTTGTCTATTTCTTTGCAGACTGGTAAGTTTTCCTAACCTCTGCCGACCTGCCCTGAGGAACCATTTAATCCCGTTGTGAGACATCCTCCCCCTTTTCGAGCATCACTTTCATAGTAGCCATATGCTGGACACAACATGAACTATGATTTCTGCTAAGCTCCCCAAAGTCAAAGAAACTTATACATGAAGTCAAGGGGAAACACACAATCAAAACTACACATTTTCAACAAAGATAGTCAAACCAAAATTTACTTTTTGTGTGGTAACTTGGTTCTTACTGTTCTTGGACAACAGATATCAGAGCTTCTCAATTCAAACAGAATCTTGTGATGAATTTCATAGAGAATTTCTCTTGAGCCATCGGAAGAGTCTTCATCTAGAATTCCCCTTCTTTCTCCTTGTTACCCTCTTTCTGCCTGTCTTGTCCTCCATTTTTTACAGTATTGCTACCAACCACTCCCTGAAGCTGGGAAGTATTTAATATTCCCCCAAATCTTCCCTGCTTACAACCTATTCACCGTGCCTAATCTCTAGAATGGATTAAACAAACTTTATACTTTTTTTATATGCCTCTGTCTTCAAACTATAAAATAATTGTAAGAGAAAAATACTATGCTTTAATCAAATTTAGAAAAATTAGTTCCAAGAATCTGTACTGTAACAAAGGAAGTCTTCCATAATAACCTACTGAACGCTCACAAGAGGTTTTCAAACACCTCCTGGTAGGGCTGACATCAGCTTTTAGAAATTCAGTAGAATTTTGTGGCATTTATATGTTCAACAAGGAGAATTTTAAATTTAATCTCACTATAAAGACAAAGACATTTTAAACTAATATACTTGATGGGAAGCAATAGTCACATGCATTTATTAGTTATTTCTTCAACACGACGTTCAGAGAACAACAGTCTCACCATCAATTAATGAACCTAAATGGTGTTTGTGGGATTTGATTTCTTTTAAGCTTTCTGAAAAAGAAAGCTTTACTTAGTACAGAATACTTTCAAACACCCATTGTTCCTACTTAGGGGTTCTAATTACACTGACTCAAAATAATTCTATGAAAGTATTCTAATATGTTTATAAAACTGGCCAACAGGCATAGCTTTAATAGAAATTAAATTAGTAATTGACATCTAACAATAATAATAATTAATAATAATTGATGAGGTCCAGAAGATCTGTCTAGCATTCTGTACTTTTTATTATTTAAATGAAAGGTTGCTTTTAACTTTCAAATACTATGTCAATAATAATTCTGCAAATTATTCTTCAGATGTCAAAAGAGATTAAAATTTATTATGCCTGTATATTTGAAGTATTTAAATAAATGTATATAGTAGGCATAAACAAATCAATATTTTTAATATGGATACAACTTGTGGGTCAGTGACTACTTCAGTTGAGCCCTGTAAGCTCTTTCCAAAGATTAAAAAAATAAATAAATAAAGTTAAATTTTCACTTAGAAGACAATGTGTGCCAGGAAAGGTGCTGAGGTAGTGACATATTATTAAGAATGAAAGTATGTCCAAGTTTTAACACTAAAGGATAATATTATGTTCATGTGATTTCATCTTTATATAATGCTCTCTATTCTTGGTGGAGCAGAGCTTTCCCTTCTTGGCATAACA
>JAQQSO010001710.1:0-13448 GCA_028658305.1 Pachyuromys duprasi
AACAGTTTACACAAGGGGTTAATTTTTACAAGGAAGTGAGGCAGAGTTGAGATTTCAAACAAGCTCTCCCACCTGCTGTCACTAAACAAAAGGCGAATGGACTTGCAAATCCTTCCCTGTCTCCAAGGGAAGGCCTGGAAAAAACCTGTCTTCCTGTGCTGAGACTAGCATTTCAAACAGCTGCCAAAGCAGCTATGACGCGGCTCACCACAGACCATGCATGGAGATAACCTAGAACTCTTACACTGATATAGGCCCTGGGAGCTCAGTCTCCCTAGTAAGGGTAACAGGGACAGTCTCTGACATAAACTCAGTAGCTGGCTCTTTGATCACACACCTCTGAGTGGGAGGTGCCAGCCTTATCAGGCCACAAGGAAGACAATGCAGATGGTCCTGATGAGACCTGATAGGGTATGGTTAGATGGATGGGGAGAAGGACCTCCCCTATCAGTGGACTGGGGAAAAGGCATGGGAAGAGAAGACGGAGAGAGGATGAGGTTGGGAGGGGCTGAAGGAGGTGGCTACAGCTGGGATACAAAGTGAATAAAGTGTAATAAATAAATTTTTTAAAGATTAAGAAAGAAACACATATAAGGCAGATACATACTTACTCACACACAAATACACACCCTCCATACATTAATAGACACAGGGACAGACAGACAAATGGACATATCGACCTAAAGAGACTCACAGACACAGAAATACACAAAACACTTACATAGGCACATATACGAAGAGACAAATACAGACAGATATTCATGTGTGCACACACAGAGAGGTAGGCATACACACATATGAACACCCACACAGACAGATATTGACATACTGAAAAATATTTGCTCATATCTAATGATGGAAAGACAGACCGACACACACACACATCATCATCATCATCATCACAGACGTACATACTTTCAGGCACCTATATAGAAATATAAAAAGTAAACCTAGGCATACTCTGACACCTGCACTGACAAATACCGCAAAAGATACACATAGAGAAAAACACCCATACAGAAAGACATTGACACACACAGATTTATGCTGATATCTCCAGACAGAACAAAAAATAAACAGATAGACCAAAACACATATACGCACACACATAAAAAAATACATAAGCATACACATGCACTCAGTGAGAAACATTCATTCAGACACCTTAATACCCATGTATATACTGAACTTAATCCTACCAGGATTTCCTGTGCACTGAGTGTGTTTCCCAGGGCCAACAGTGGGGGCAGAATCAACTGGTAACCCTTGTGAAAATACCTTACACGGATAACCAAGCATTTGATATTAACTTAAAAATGGTATCTCATCACAGAGAGTATCCATAATGAAAGATTGCTTATGTTTCTAGTATCTGAACATGTATGGTGAGATTTAGGTGCCATGTAACAATGTAACAGAATTTAATCAGTCAATTGTTCTTTCTACTCCACTGCCTTTGAATTAGACATTTATACCCATCTCTAGATTTACTTGCTCAGCAGGAAAAAGACCTCAGTTCTTATTCTGTCTTGAGAATTACTTCCCAGGCCACTTGTTTTGTGTATCTGAGAAAACCTTAAAGACTATGTCATTGATAGCACCAAATACCATCGAATAGAAGAAACACTGCCTTCAAGCATAGAGAATTTGGTCCTTTCCCATCGCCATTTGGTGGCTTATCTACCCTTTGAAGAAGCAACTTACGAAGTGCATAGGCCACAGAATATACAGCATTGTATATATTATAACTGCTATCACTGAACGCCATGTCAAAAGTCTGTTCTTTTAGCCATTCCAATGAGGCATTGGATAAGCAGTTCTTCAGTGTCTTACAGTTAGATGCCAAGGATTTGCAGTTAAAGTACATCCACTCCAGCCTTGCCAGATACTTGTCTGAGCATTTGAGAGGGTTCAGTGTCTGGACAAAATTTTTAAAACCAGAAATCCCAGAATGGTGGTGTGCAAAAGCAAGAGTCCCATGGAATGAATCAAGTGTGAAGTCTCTTACACGTGTACTGACATCCCACTGTGAGGTGGTGACCCATATTCTCTGTAAACCTAGAGATTCCCACATTCTGAAGCTTACAGCTAGAGTACTGTCTGTGTCACCATAAATGACAACAAAATTTGCAGATGATGTCATGATTTTGTTGTAGTACACTTCAACTCTTGACATGTATAACTGCATGTTGACTGGGATCATGTTCACAAAGGCAAAGCAGATTGTATTTTTTTCCATCTCTGTTCTCAAATATGAGAGAAATTGGATACCTTGGTCATCATCTGAGATGGCCAGCCCAACCCAGTTCCAGAGGAAATGAATCATGTGGAGACCATAGCCAGGGCTAGAGATGTGTCCTTGGGGGCCATCTGATACAGATAGGGAAATTGATCACTATCACTCAGGATAGGATGAAAAGGTCCATAGGTAAGTTGTAGGTTCTAGGACACAGGAAACAGAAGGAGTAAGTATGCATACCCAAGAACATAAAAGCACATTTCTGTTAAGAGTTCTAGAAATCCCCCTCAACTGTTACTTCTTTCCTCATCTCTGTTTCAAACAAGGAAACTTGAAAATCCTATCTTTGAATAGTAGCCTTGAACATCACAGAATGTATGAATACAAGGTTAGTCTCCTGTTTAAATTCATCTTAGCATTTGGGCGTGTCACAAATGGAGACACTTATTCATGAATTCCCAACCCACAAAAACTCACCTGCTGAGATATGTAGAGCTCCGTGATTATCTGTATGCTCAAAGATGTTTCCCACTTTGGGCCTGTTAACAGCACTGAACAGGTGATATCATCATTACAGACATAATTAGGGGAAATCTTATTATGATTTGTTTTAGACAAATGCGTGAGTCTTTTTAGCTTTGGAGCACTCATACAGCTATCTTCAAAAATGTCAAATACTAGAGACATATTTGGTAAAAAGATCAGCATTCTTGTTGACTTCATTCATAGAAAAAGCCAAGGCTATGGCAAACTGGTAGTTTTTAGTTGGTGTTCTGTAAAAGGGTACAGTGTTTACTATGGACAGACATGTACAGATTATTATTTGTATTTAATACAAGGTCTATTCTGTACTGGATGTTATTGCTCACCGCCACAAAGACTGTAAAAAAAAAAAAAACCTGTGTTTTGAGGATGGGATTACATATGAATCTGGGAGCTTCCACAAGTAGTATAATTGATCTTGTGTATCCTGAATAGTGCTAGACAAAGCTTGTACATCATCAATCAATTGCTTGGATAATTTGGTAAATTGAGTAATAGAAACAGCCAATCCTGCTGACCCAGTAGCTATTGCTGCAGTTCTACATAAACTAGCTAACAACAGAATAATTTGAACTACCTCTTTTATGTCTACCAGCTATATAATCAAAGCTGGGTACTGGCACAGGTTCATCCACTGGAATAATATCAATATCAGGAAGAAGAGAAGCTAAAACACATAACCCTGTCCAATTAGAAGGTAAGTACGTATAGGCCCTATTATTACCACACACAAAAACAGAATTATTATGGGCACATAAAGGACTAGATACATTAATCAATTCTGCGCAATTGGCAAAAGTAAGCACCCATAAATCAATTTCAGCAGTACTATTATTAAAAGACTGTGAAAATAAACAACAAGAATTTCCAAAATTTATGGGTTGTACTTGTAAAGGGGGAATAATCCTACAAGAGGCTTTATCACTATAAATACTATTGGGTGTGGGAATAACAACAGGCATAAACTGCCCTGGGGGCATTCAAAGCCAACACTCTTGAGCAAGAAATGGATTAGAATCATTAAGCAACCGATAAGTAGCCTCAAGAATATCAAAGGTTTGGGGATCAATACCCATATTTTCTCTGGACTTAGGCAAGGCCAAAGGATAATATTAAACTGAGGAAACGATTTCTCTGTTAAATCCTCTATTTCCTCTTGAACTATGGCTTATCTAACCTGATCTTGAGGTCCTCCTCCATCAGAAATATGTATAGGAAGTATCAAATTCCAGCATACTGATTGACTCGTAGTACCAAAACAGGGTGACTGGCCGTACTTGTTAGTACTACCAAAAACTTGGGGTACAACTGACCAATCTCCTGCAAATGTTCCAGTGTAAGTCCTAGTTAAAATAGGGTAAAATGGGTTTTATTATTATTCCCAGTACATTGTTGCACATGTATAACATGAACTATGCAGAGATTAATAAAAACTGGAACAGACAAGGCCCAGGACAATCATTGACCTTAGTATAACTTTTGACTTATCTACACATCTCCATCTGGCACCATATTGAGGATCTTCTGAATGGCCTAAGGATTAGTAGGCTGTATAAGTGGAACAATGCACAATTTTAAAACTTCTAGCTGCAGAAACACCTGCCAATTTTCCTCCTTTGCATTCACAAGGTTTATCATAAATCTTTTTCATAATTTCCTGTGCTGCTTGAGGATTGAAGGGCTCAAGTCCACCACGAACATATATCAGCTGGAGGCAAAGGATCACAGCCCATGGAAACAGTTGTTTCTTTTCCCTTATTTCTGTAAGTGATATAAAAAAAATATGTTCTCAGGGTAATTTTTCTACCCTGGACTGATGAGTATTATTATTATCTATATACTTTACTAATCGTTCTGGAAACCATCTGGCTGCATCCTTCTCTTTAGAATAGATGCAAACTGCTCCTCTGCCCCATATCAAGACAGGATCTGGACCGTACCAAAGGATCTTTCCATAGGACAGAAGCAAACTGTCTTTGTATATCCGTATGCCAGAAATGTTCCACAGCTGAATGTCCATCCTTGTCCAAATTTTAAAAATTTAAAATAAAAAGTGTATGAGATATAAGATTTCTAGGAGACCCTATAATGGGGTACCACTCCCCCTTTTTTATTTTTTTCAAAATTATTTTTTATAGATAAATGTGCCCTTTCCACTATTCCTTGTCCTTGTGGATTATAAGGTATTCCTGTAATATGTTTAATATTAAGTTGTTGACACATTTTTCAAAACATATTTCCAACATAGCCAGGGCGATTATCTGTTTCAAGGTGTGTTGGAACTCCCAATACAGCAATTGCTGATAGCATGTGAGCAATAACATTTTTTTCCTACCTCACCAGTTTGGAGTGTGGCAAATATAAGCCCACTATAAGTGGCAACAATAACATGAATATATTTTAAATTACCAAATTCAGGAATATGCATAGCATCCATTTGCAAAATAGTGTTAGGTACAAGGCCATGGGGATTGACCATGGCAAAAGGACAACACAAGAAGGACACTGTTTAACAATTTGTCATGCTTGTTCCCTGGTGATTTTAAACATGAGTCTTAAAGTATGAGCATTTAAAATGATGGAGTTGATGGGCTTGAGTGGCAGCAGAAATGCCCATTAATAAATCAGAAGTAAAAATACGTATAGTTTTCGTAGCCAGATCAGCTTTATAATTACCTTTAGTTAAAGGTCCTGGAAGGTTAGAATGAGCTCATAAATGTTCAATGTAAAAAGGATAATATCTTTTTTGAATAAGCATTTGTAATTGTTTAAATAACAAAGCTGCCTCAGAAACATTTTTATTTGTGCAGCCATTTCTAATAAAGGAACAGAATAAGCAATATAAGCACTATCAGTATATAAATTAAAAGGATTATCAAAAAAGGCAGAAAGAACAGCAATAACTGCTTGAAGTTCAACAAGTTGGGCTGATTTTGACTGGGTAGCAAATTGTATAGTCTTATCATTGAAGCTGCCGTTCCAGAGGAAGACTTGTCAGTGAATACCAATAAAGCGTTACTAATAGGTTTAACAGAAGTTCTCGTGGGGAAGACAAATTCACGAGTACTTTAAAAATGTAAAAGCTTATCAGGAGGATAATGATTATCTATCTGTCTAGAATAAGAAGCATAAGCCAACAGTCTGTAGTTTGAAATAGCCAGTCGATTTGTTCTTTGGAATAAGACTGGATGATATAATCAGGTTCCTTTCCTAAGTAACGTCTTCCTTGTTCTCTTCCTTGGCTAATAATATCTGCTATAGCTTGATAATAAGGATAAATAACTCTTGCAAATGAAGGTGACAAACGAATCCACATCATGGGGGCAGTTTGCCAAAAAACTGCAGTAGGAGTTAGAGAAGTCTTACATACTACCAAAGACAACGGTTGGTCATAATCAATGGCAGAAACAAATTGAGAGTGAATTGCCTTGTCAACCATTTTTAGAGCTTGACGTTCCTCCTCAGTAAGACATCTAATAGAATTGGGATTTGGATCCCCTTATAAAATGTTAAAAAGTGGTTTTAATTCCCCTGTAGTAAGTTTTAAATAAGGTCTCAACCAACTTATATCACCCAGTAATTTTTGAAAGTCATTGATTGTTTTTTAAAGTGTCCAATAGAAGTTCTACCTTTTGATTGGTTAACTTAGTTCCAGAAAGCTGAAAACCCAAGTAAGTATACGGGTCTTGTAACTATACCTTTTCCAGTACTATCTGAGGTCCTTTAATTTTTACTATCAATTGCAAGTCACTGAAACATTTTAAAACCTGTTGTTCATCTTTACCAGCTAAAAGAATACCATCCATATAATGAATGATATAAATATCTCTCCAGGAATCTCTAACATTTTGTATGGTTGAAGCCACAAATTTTTGACATAAAGTTGGGCTATTTGCCATGCCTTGAGGCAATACATTCCAGTGATAGCATTTCATAAGTTCCTTAAAATTAATTAAGGGCCCAACCTAGAAAAACTTTTGACAGCTTTTTAATAAGTTTAAAATGTCTTTATCTAATAGCTAACCCAGTTGCTATACTCTTAGGTATTCACTGAAAACAAATGAAAGTATACATCTATCCAAAACACTGTGCGCAAATATTTATACTAGTTATATCCATAAATGCCAAGTTTATCAAACAGTTAATGAAAGAGACCCAAACCTATGGTCCCAGAACTCAGGAGGCTAAGGAAGAACCACTGTGAGTTTGAGGCAAATCTGAGCTACATAGCAATACCTTGTCTTAAAATAAAATAACTCTTATTTAATTTTTATTTTATGAGCATTGGTGTTAGGGTGTCAGACCACCTAGAACTGCTCACAGACAATTGTCAGCTGCCATATGGGTACTAGAAGTTGAACCCAGGTCCCTGGGAAGAACAGACAAGCGCTCTTAACCTCTGAGCCATCTCTCCAGCCCCAAAATAACTCTTAATAGACAGTCAATAATAACATAAGCATGCTTAGGTATTCCTCAGCAAGAAACAATTTGTAGATTCAATAAAAGAGATAAAGTTCATAATGTGCAGAATGAAAGAAGACAATGGATTCATATTGCATGATACCATTGATCTCCAGTTCTATGTGATTCTACTCTTATGATGTTCTAGAAAAAGGAAAGCAACCTGTGTTGCAGCTTCTAAAACGGTGTCTCAGGACCCATATGTAGCCACGTAACCAGAGTGTAGTGGTATCTTATTCTGAAACTTGGCAAAAGTAGATTTATTGGCCCATACTGACCAAAAATTAAAAATTATAATGAATCTGAGGTGTTTCTGAAAACGCTCACCTATGCAGCACCATAGACTCGCTACAGCATTTTGTACTGTGCCATGCGGTGCCACCAACCCTGCCTGCAACACCTCACTCCAATCAAAGATGGCTGCATGCTGGAAACTGTAGTGTTGTGTGCTGGTGTGCACACAAGACTCTCTGCTCTTACAGAAACATAACAGCTAGATTATGAAAAGCAGACTTCACATATTCTCCTACCATACTTTCTAAGTATCCACTTAATTCACTTAGTATATTTAGGGACTGTGTCCTGTTAAAATGTTTGACTCTAAAACTTAGGGTTGCTGACTTGGGTTTCTTTAAAAAAAAAATCCAGTGAGTTTGGGCTTAGGATTTGGACAGAATTTCCAATGATTTCTGAAATGGCCCTGAACATTCTTTTATAATTTGGCACTACTTGTTTGCGTAGTGTTTTCAGCATTGGTGATTATAGAGTCAAATCATTGATCAACCCTGTAAAGCACTGGAGACATTCCACAATACCCTGCAGTGTCACAGATTCAGCCGAGATCTCTATGTACGAAGAAAATAAGGATGGCTACCTCATCAGTATGCAAATGTTATCTTTCTTTTCAATAAGCAGTAAAACTATCTGTATGCTAAAATTGCTTTAAAATAAATTGCCTTGTTTCTTATTAGTAATAAAAAAATTAATTAAGGGCACGCTAAAAGCAAAACGTTTTTGATCCAAAGGATGTGATGGAATAGTAAAAAAAAAAGCAATCTTCAAGATCTATAATTATCTTATAATATCCTAATGGCATAGCCACAGGGGAGGGAGGGCTGTAGAGTCCCCGTAAGGACCATAGTCTTATTTACTACTCTTAAATCTTGTAACAATCTCCATTTTTCTGATTTTTTTCTTAATAACAAATATAAAAGTATTCCAGGGGGAATTACTCTCCACAATATGTCCAGACATCAATTGTTCCTGTACTAATTGTTGAGTCACTCTTAATTTTACTAATGATGAAGGCCATTGATCAATCCGTACAGGATCATCAGATTTCTAGGTAATTTGATCTGCATGAGGGACAGGACCTCTAAGATAAATTTCCCAATCCTCCTTTGTCATTATTTCCTTGAATTTGTAGAGGCTGAGATATTCCTGATTCATGTTTTCCCAAACCTTTTCCTGGCCTAAACCCCTGAGAAAGCATTTGGGCTGTAATTATGTCATTAGGGCTGTACATAATAAGTCCCATTTGAGAAAGTAAATCCCTACCCCAAAGATTAATGGGAAGTCCCTTGATAACAAAGGGTTGAATAGTCCCTTGATTTCCCTCTTTATCTTTCCAGATTAGAACTTTTGTGCTTTTTTCCGGATTTTGACCAATACCTTTTAAATTAGTTAAGGTAGGAGAAAGGGACCAATGGGATGGCCAGGGTTCTTTTTTAATAATAGTAACATCAGCTCCAGTATCTATTAAACCTTGAAATTCTTTCCCATCTAACCAGAGGGTTAACATGGGTTTGGTAGAAGAAATAGATTGTACCCAATAAGCATCAGAAAAGCCAAAACCTCCTGGGCATGATTAACATGTTGTATCTTATTATTAGTAGGCAATAAGGGAAGTGATAATAGTTGTGCTATTCGCTGTTCTGAGGGCACAGTGGTAAGATTTTGAAGAGAAGAAGCCATAATTTTTATCTCACCCTAATAATCACTATCAATTACACCTGAAAATATTTGAAGTTCTTTTACTGTGGAACTACTCTGCCTTATTATTAAACCAAATGTGTCTAGAGGTAGAGGATCATAGACACCAGTTGACAATGTCTGAACTCCCATTTCAGGGGTTAATGCTGTGTGGGTGATGGAACAGAGGTCCAATCCTGTGCTTCCTGGGGTGGCTCGGCAGGGGTCTGAAATGGATTGTTGTTTACTAGAACAAATCTGACTGCCCCATAAACTTGCTTGGGTTTGGGGGCCTGGGGCTGGCCCTAAATCCAGTTTCCCTGAAGAGGTGGCAAAACCTGTCCTTGAGCATCAGTTTGGGATTTACACTCAGTAGCCCAATGTTTTCCTCTATGGCATCTTGGACATAGTTTAGGGAAAGGATTTTTGGCTCCTGCCTGTTTATTATTTCTACAATCTTTTGCAAGGTGCCCAATTTCACTACAATTAACACGTTCTTTTATTTTGTTGAGTTAAAAATTGTTTAACTGTATATCCTTGAAAGGTGGTTGCCATGGCTAGGCCTTGTTGATAGGCAGTCCCAATATCAGAGCATAATCTAACATATCCTGTTAAATCTGTCTTTTTTTCTATAGGGCCGAATTGTTGCTTGGCAGGCTGCATTAGCATTTTCTGTAGGCCAATTGCTGAACAAATTCAGTCCCCGCTTCAGCATTACCAAAAACCCTCCCTGCTGCTGTTATCAGTCGATGAACAAAATCTGCAAAAGGTTCATCTGGCCCTTGTTTGGTGCTAGAAAGGGAGGAACTGAAACCTCCTTTAGTAGGTAGTTTTCTCCATGCCTTAGTACCAGCTGTTTGAATCTGAACAAATAGCCCTGCATCTACTGCATCTGGGCTTTGCTACTAACATAATTTCCTTCTCCCATTAGCATGTCCAGAATCCATCCATTACATTGCACCTAGCAGTATCTTTTCAAGTATCTTTTCAATATATTCAGATTTCCATAATAAGTAATCTCCTACATCCAAAGTGGCTCAAGCAATAGTGTGCCAGTCCAGTGGGCTAAGCCAGTTTTCAGCCACAGATTCAACTATAGCTAATGTATACGGAGCAATAGCTCCATATCGAGCAACAGCTGTTTTTATTTCCTTGATGACCTTAAAATCAAAACCAGTATGACATCTCCAAGCCTGTCCCTGATTACCTGTGCTTTCTGTTACTGGAAAGGCTTCAGATTCCTCTAATTCAAACAAGGAGTTAGCTGATGGAAGGGCTTTTAGCACAGCTCCCCTCTTAGGAGGCTAAGAGTGTGCTTGCATAGCTTTACCTTCAATTTTAGCTTTTACAATTTTGAGTCTTTCTAAATGAGAAATTAATTCCTGATGTTCCTCTTCTAGTTTAATTTGCTCTTTTAAATGCTCTATTTTTCATGCAAATGCCTGTTTGGGTCCAAAGCTGGGGTAACTATTGGTGAAGCTGAAGGGGAGAGGCTGTGAGGAGGAGGAGGTCGTTTTTTCAAAGACAACAATCTGGAGTATGATATTTAGCCGCCTTTTCCTCAAGCTCATCAAAGTCATTGTCGAGTGCCCCTCACCACCTCAAAAATTCTCAAATTAGGATACAATTTTCTTTTAGGTTTATGATCGTTATCCGTAGATTTGGATGCAGACAGGATTTTATCCTTAGATTTGCTAAACTCTTTACCTTTAGAGGAGGGCCTTTTATTCTGAATCAATTTTTCATCTTCACTTACTAAGGAAATTAAATCCTCTTTCTTACTATCAACAGTTATTACTTCTCTTTGTTTTTCATCTTTTATTTCAGTCCTAAGTTCCTCATCAGATTTTTCCCACATTTCTTCTTGCAAATTTTTTTCATCTTTATCAATTATTGCCACAATAACAGGACTTCTAGGATGAACACCATCACTTCATTTATCAAATTCCAGTAAGAGAACACAGTAATAGGAACTTTCTCAGGCCCAAAAATTACATAATACTCCTTTAAAGCACCACCTACTTTTCTCCATAGTTTTTCATCAATGGTTCCTTCTTGAGAAAACCAAGGACATAACTCCTTAAGAAATAAAAAAAAAAAAAAACTATAGCAGTTGTTTCATTTTAGCCTTTACTCCTCACGTCTTTAAAGTGTCTTTTAATCCTTCTACAACAGTATCATGCTTACTCATTTCTTGTCCCATAATCGCTGATTACTTACCGGACTATTTCTGTGAGGCAGGCTCCCACAAAGTTGTCCTTTTTCTCATCTATTTCTGGCTGGCTTCTCTATCAACATTCTTCACAGAGTCCCTTGTGCTCAGGTCCCTGTTCTGGCACCACTTGACCTGTCCTGCAGGTCAGTCGAAAAAGACACTAAGAGAGGGGACTAGAATAATGTGAGACAAGAGACGGGAAGAATGGAGACAAGGCAGGTATCTGATCAAGTCTCATTTAATGAATGCAACATGTACACTTAAATAGAAAAGAATCTCCTCACAGTACCAGTGTTTGCTTCATGTGGCAAGGTGTTTGAGGATTCACTTAAGGCTATACAAAATTACTATCCAGCTCCCAGGCTTGCACAGAACTTGCTATCTAGTTCTCAGGAACAGAACACCCCTCTCCTATGGACTGCCAAGGACAGTCCTAGAACTTTAGGTAAAACTCGTATCTGCCAAGGCCAGAAGGCAGAATCCCATGTACCAGACTCCTAAAGTTTCCCACACAACAGCCTGTCATCTAATATATGGGAAAGTCCTAGCTGGCAGAGAAATAGAAGCTATAAGCTTGGTTAGTAAAGAAAATGGCAATGACTTCTAAAATGGCTGAGCTAGAGTCAAGCCAAAATAACCATGTCTGAAGCAGCCTCCCACAAAGCAAGAAGGAGGACGGTGAGTAAGATGATCATTCCTCACTCAGAAAGGCAAATAGGATAGGCATTGAAAGAGAGAGAAAACAGGGAACAGGATAGTAGCCTACCACATAAGGCCTCTGAAATACTCTGTCCAGCAGGGTATCAAAGCAGATGCTGAGACTCATAGCCAAACTTTGAATAGTGGGTATTGAATCTTATGAAAGAAGAGGGAGATGAAAGACCTGGAGGGGCAGGAGCTCCAAAAGGAGAACAACAGAACCAAAAAAATCTGAGTACAAGGTTGGAGGCCAAGATAGTGGTGACCATATCTGAGGGGCACAGGATCTGAAACTCTGAATTTGGTGAGTGGAGAGCAGCTGAAGCCAGAACATCAACACTGAGGATTCCTGGGTGAGAGGAGACAACCCATGAGCTGAGACAATTTCTATCCAGGTCATGTGTAGATGTCTCTGGGGACTGAAGGTGGCAAATAGTCAACACCCCTCTACTTCCTCTCCACATTGAGGAAGTGTCCCAATAACTGTCCTCTCTGCTCAGCGGAGGTGTCAGTGATTGCCCCTAGCATGATCCTCTGTGCTTCGTGACTGAGATAGCAGAGGAGGGCCTCCATGGTCCACAACAGTGGCAGGCTGCTATATAGGCCTCCCAGTGTGCAGCTCTATTGGCCTCCATAGTCTGTGGTGGCAATGGGGTGGCTGCTAGCCCAAGCAGGAGCCTCCATGCTCAGTGACTGAGATGGCAAAGGTGGCTACCACAAGAACGGGCCTCCCTGCCCAGTGGACAAACAATGGACACCAATGAATTGAAGGATCTCCTACACTCTCATTTGCTACTGTGGTCCCAAATATGAGAGTAGAGAAGAGGGGGATCATCTGTGTTTTCTGATAAAGCTTGAGAGCAAGTGAGTGTGCCTTCAAGTGAGTGTGTGCAGGGCACCAGATCCAGCAGCCAGACATCGGTTCTCTCCCACCCACACCCTTACTGTGGGCAACATAGGGATTCTGGGGACAGTGTTCTCAACATTGAAGCCACTGTTCTGTGTGTCTACAACTGCAGTCCAAGCAAACAGTTCCTGGAGCCCAGACAGATCTGAATACCAGGAGGACAGGCCTGTAATTCAAAGAGGTATTCGGGCACCTGCACATGCAAACTACACTGGCAAAAAGTGTCAGCACCCACACACATTCCTGAGCTTAAGCTCCACATTCCTGGCATCTACATGCTCTAGCACCCTGTCCTTCAAGGTATACTGACAAGCACACACCCATGTTTGTTCACATGTGCCTGCAACCTTCCTCCGTCAACTACATCTGAAACACCAACATCCACATTCAAACTCGTGGACTTCTCTCATCTT
>JAQQSO010001713.1:0-20821 GCA_028658305.1 Pachyuromys duprasi
ATTTTTTCCTTGAGTGAGGAATCCATTTCAGCCAGCATATCCTGAGCTCCCGAGATTCTCTCTTCCATCTCTTGTATTCTATTGGTGATGCTTACCTTTGTGGTTCCTGATCTTTTCTCTAAGTTTTCCAATTCCAGATTCTTCTCCCTTTGTGTCTTCTTTATAGATACTAATTCCGTTTTCATGCTTTGTACCGTTTCCTTCATCTGATTGACTGTGTCTCCTATTTTGGTTGTTTCCTCTCTGTATACCTTTATTTGTTCCTCTATGTGAGCAGTTAAATTCTTCTCAATTTTTTGAGGGCCTTGTTCATTTCCTCTTTTTGCCTCTCTTTTTGTTCCTCTAATATCTGCATAATCATAGCTTTAACATAATTTTCCTTTGTCTCCACTGAATTAAAATTTCTACTGCTTTTGGGTGTTTCTGGTGGGGCCATGGTGTCCTGATTTTTGTTGGGTGAGATCTTTCGCTGATTTTGGGGCATTTGTTTACATATAATCAAGGAGCTGTTTGTGCTTTAAGGTTGAACTTCAGACTGGAACTATCAATCTCTTGTGTCAGGAGTATTCTTCAAGAAGATCGGGAGTTCCAGTGGTTTGATAGTGTGTGTTGTGTCTCAGTTGAACTCTCTTGTGAGCTCTGTGTGCCCAGCTTCGTGCTCTGTGCTAGAATATGTGAGCACCACAGGCTGGTCACCCCTCTGGTCTGGAGTCTTGGCTCCTTAATCTGTGCTAGAGGCTGGTTTGAGATGTCAGCTTGGGTCTCCGTGCTCTGCCCTGGGCTTGCTGCCAAGGGCTCTCCCATGGGCTGGAGACTTGGTGCCCCTTCTGGGCCAGGGACTGTGCACCACGGTCTGAGATGATATTTAGGGCACACACACTTGGTCTGGAGTGGATGCAGGGGTTGCCGAGCAGTGTGCACCCGTTGTATGCAGGCCAGTCTACAATGGTGCCCGCGGACTTCTCAGTTTGGCCCGTGGGCACACACAGGGACTGAGGTGGCTGTTGGAAGATCTGAGCATTGTGTGCCCACAGTATGCAGGCTGGTCAAAATGGTCCCCTAGGCCCTCTCAGTCTGGCCCTTGTACACACACACACACACACACACACAAACGGACTGAGGTAGTTGCTGGCAGACCCAAGCAGTATGTGCCCGCAGTATTCAGGTCAGTCAAAAAGTACCTGGGTCCTCCTCAGTCTGGCCCGGAGACTGTGTGACCCACTCTGGTATGGTGGCTGTTGGCGCCCAGTGTGGTTTTTCTTTCAGATCAGGGCTGTGCGCCAGTCACCCAGAGTTTTTTCCGGGAAATAACTGGGTGTCCCTAAGATTTTCCCACTTGATTTCCTCACCTTAGGAGTTCCGCTCACCTGGCAATCACAAATGCTGGTGTTTTAGGTCCCAGAGTTCAGTGTCCTGGTCGCTGCATTGTTTCTGCTGTCCTACTCCTCAGACACAGTGTCCTATGTGGCAGCCATCTTGGATCCTCACCCTAGATGGTCCTATGAATTGCAGAGCCCTGGCCTTTCTGGTGTCTGATGTAAACCTGTCAAGCCAATCTGACTGCTCCCTGTCTTTTCAGGTTTGATCAGCTAACCAGATGCTTCTAATGACCCTCCATTCCCTGCACACACAATCCTGCCCAAACCTCTCCCATCCTTTGACCAGCATTCCAGCCTTCCTGGGCCATGACAACATTGTTCTGTTCACAGCTGAGAAGCAGTTATAGGAAAGAGCATATTACCTCTATTCCTTAATAAAAGACAGGGATGGTAGGTTCAAAGTGAATTAGTCTGATGCTATCCAAAGGAGTCACATTCCTTGTCTCTTGAAGAAAGGACAAATGGCTAATTATAGCACTGACTTACACACCAGAGGCTACACTAGACATCTTTAGAATCACAAGTACCGGAGCTTTTTGTTGTTATTGTTTTCTTAAAAAATGAAAAATAAAAACAAACAAACAAAAAACTTGAAACAGGTCTACAGGACTATTCAAGATAGAGGCTTATCTGATTAAAAGATTTACTTCATGGTTACCAAAATTTACCCTGTAAACCAGGTGTGTGTTTTTCTGTGTCTTGCTATTTTATGTAAACTAATGTGCATTTGTAAATATTAATACTGAAATAATCAAGAAATAGAAGCTAAATTCTAGCTCAGATGTACTAGGATGCCCAAGAAAAATAGGGATTGAAGAGAAAAAAAACATGCTAGCTAATGCCTAAACTGACCTTGGGCTAAAATTGAGTTCCCTCTGACCCTTAGGCCTGTATAGTACGTGAGGAACCATAACAGACTCTCCATGTTCTGTAAATACAAGGCTTTCTGCTCCCTTCTATGAATATAACAATGATACCACGGTAACACAAATAAGTCCCATTTTTGTAAAACATTCATACCCTGTCAGTCTTGCCAATGGTCATAACATCTATGTAAATGGAAATTGCTCAACTTAAGTTTCTTTTCCTTTGTAACCCCCTGTTTTAAAGACCCAGGCCTGCCCCTGTGGCCTCATAGTCTCAATATTGTGTGTCTACAGACAGGTCTGTGTGTCTCAATAGACTTCAAATTCATGAAGAACCCATTCCAGTCACCTTTCCTTGGATGAGAAGAGATTAATTACAACAACAGAAAGTATATGAACCTATGAAAACTCTAAAACCCAGTACGCAAGAAATCTGATGAAGGCTCTGCCTAGAATATGAAAAGAAAGTACACAGGAATAACCATTAACTTACTTATCATGTGATTTCAGTTACCACATCAGGGTCCTTAATGTCCTCAGTGCTGTCATTTTCTTTATGGGAGACTGTACCTTGTCTTTTAACACTAACACAGGAAAAACATGATGTTTTGAGGATATTGGATAATGATTAAGATAATCATTTTGGGCATCCTAGTACATCTGAGCTATTCCTATGAAGCAAACACACAAACAAAAAACAAACAGGCAAAAAACCAAGCAGCTCAGATATAGAGAGTAGTAATTAACTATGTCTCAATAATTTCTGGACCCAACATGTTTTCAGTGTGTGCTGTGCTCCCCCTGGTGGTCATGAGCTGCCTCACAGTGAGGTTTATGTCTGGGCCCACACTGAGGTCCCCTCATTGTGTCTCTTGCACAGTAGTAAGTGGCCATGTCCTCAGGTTTTACTTTGTTCATTTGCAGGTACAGAGTGTTCTTGTCATTGTCTCTGGAGATGGTGAATCGATTGTTCACAGATGCTGCATAGCGTATTGTACCACTATTTTGATTAATTTCTCCAACCCATTCTAGCCCCTTCCCTGGAGCCTGGCGAACCCAGCCCATCCAGTAAGGACTAAAAGTGAATCCAGAGGCTGCACAGGAAAGGTTCAGGGAACGTCCAGGCTGCACCATGCCTCCCCCAGACTCCACAAGCTGAACCTCACACTGGACACCTGCAAACAGAGAGAATCCTGCCAGGAAACTGTCAAACAAGATCCTATCTATCTCATTCATGTCCACTAACACACTCAGTATCTCTTCTTTTTCCATAAATTACCTTTTAGAAGAGCAATAAGAAAAAGACAAGTCAGCCCCAAATCCATGGTGAGGGGTCTGTGTTCAGTGCTGATCACTGAATGGGAATTCAGGGCTGATTTCTTTTGCCTGAGATTCAAGGTCAGTGCTGTGCTGGTTTTCTCAAGAAGAGAGAGGCCTTATTTTTCATGTCTTTCTGCTATATAGCAAGCTCTCTTGAGGGAGTTTAGTGATGACAGGTCCTGGGATGTTTGTAAATTTGCTTGGGGAGAGGTTCTGGCAATAAAAATAATGGCTGGAATTTTCTATATCATATTAAGATATATTCCTTGGTAGACAATAAATGTTGTCTATAACATTTACACTTGCAAATGAAAGATGCATTTTAGAGTTAATTTCACCCTAAATATCCATGTCCAGGATTATAGATGGCAATGGACATTGCTATGTTATGTGCTCTGGAGCTACTTTTCTGTAAGAGGGCTCTGAACCATGATGGACATAGCACTTCCTGCATCAGATCCTGCCCTGAGTGCTGCTGAGTCCTGAGGTTGAGGATTCCTTTCTGTGTTGAAATTATGTGACCTAACTACATCCCAGGGTTCAGCTAAGAAACTATAGAGGCCCATGTCCAGTTCTGTGTGTACCCAGAAGGTTGAGTTTCTTGTATTATTATTTGTTTCAGTTTCTTTTTTCCTGCACATTTTCTACTCATTCACTAGAGTGGAGTGACTGATAAACTGAACTTCAGTGTACAGCTCAGCATTTGACCTCCACATGCCCTACATATGTGTCTGTCCAGGGCACCAAGAACGATGGCCTCACTCCCAACACACCTGCCCTTGGCTTTCTTTCCTAATCATCCTCTTTCACTCACTATCCCAGTTACTAGTCCTGATCTTACTTGGGGTCCCTGAGTTTGATTTGAACTTTCTAGAGTTTATGTAATTTGAGCTACAGAATATGCTTGTGTTTGCCTTCTGACTTAACACAACTTATCATGACTGACATAACATTGTTTTGTGTCCAGGCTTCACTGCTTTCATAGTGACTGACCTGCTGAATGGATAATTGAGTAAATGGTTTTATCTGAATCAAATTTGAATTTTCTCCAGTTTTCAGCCCTGAAAACAAATCAGCTTCACTTTCAGAGGTCATCAGAGAACAGTGTTGGGCTTGCTCTTTAGCAAAAAGAACAAAGCAGATCAAACTACAACTCAACTCATCAAGGTCTGCACAGAAAAGAAACTGAGGCAGGAGAGTGGTGTGGAGAAACTTTGATTTAGAAAACTAAAAATCTCAGGGTCACTGTAGAAACTGCACAGCATAGAGTGGCTGAGCATGGCAGAAACAAAGTGGTAGAAGAAGACAGTTAAAGGAAAGATCAACAAGATTCCACCTGCAAATACAGCGCTGTTCAGCATTAGCCCTGGGTCTTCTGTTATGATAAGTAGTGAGCACAAGGTCATTCAACAAGTAGTTTCATGAAAAAGAGAGAGGAAGGAATGAAGTTGGAAAGAAGGAAAGAAGGAAAGAAAAAGGAAAGACAGACAGCAAGGAAGAAAGAAAGGAGAGATGCAAGGGGAGAGAAGAAACACTAGATGTCAATATTGTTACGTTTGGAACATAACACATAAATGATAAAATCCGGCATATAACATTTCAGCTACAAAGGTGAAAAGGATAATAAGCCCCTAACCTCGATCCAGGAATCTGAGATGGATTCAAGCTGATAAAGGAGATCTCTCTGTCTCTGTCTCTCTCTGTCTCTCTCTCACTTTCTCTCTGCTTCTGTCTGTCTGTCTGTTTTTCTCACACATGAATAAACAAAATTTTAAAAATGTATCTACATTTGCTCAACCATGTTCGTGGGTGCTTTATTTGTAATAGCCAGAACCTGGAAACAACCCAGATGTCCCTCAGTTGAGGAATGGATACAGAAATTGTGGTACTTTTACACAATGGAATACTATTCAGCAATTAAAAAGGAGGAAATCATGAAATTCGCAGGCAAATAGTGGGGCCTGGAAACGATCATCCTGAGTGAGGTATCCCAAAAGCAGAAAGAAACATATGGTATATACTCACTTATATAAACCTATAGGATAGGAAGTTCAAGCTGAAATCTACACACCTAGAGAGGACAAGAAGGAGGACTCAGATTGGTATGATCAATGCTTGTTTGAATGAACAAATGGGATGGACATTGAGTGGAGGAGAAAACAAGCAACAGAACAGGAGCATGCCAAAGAGGACCTCTGGGGGGGGGGTCAATGTAGCGATGTATCAGAGCAGATATTAAGACTCGAGATCAAGCCTCTGACAGAGGGCGAGAAGTAATGATAGATCTGGGGGAGGTTGGTGAGACTTGGGGAGAACAAGAGCTCCACAAAGACCAAACTGAGCAGGGCACAGGGATCTTTTATGAGACGGTTTCTACAATCAAGGACCATGTGTGGATGTGGCCTGGCACCCCCGCACAGATGTGACCCATGATAGCTCGGTGTAGGACTGAAGACCCTAGTGAGGGAAACAGGGACTGATCCAGTCATGAATTTGATGGCTGACTCTTTGACCCTCCCTCATACAAGCCAGGGAGTGACAGACTGGCTAGATCCCAGGGGAGGACATTGCAGCCAGCCCTGAGGAGACAGGACAAGCTGGGGTTGAATGGAAGGGGAGGAGGTCCTCCCCTGTTAGTGGACTTGGAGGGGGCGGGGAGGAGGGAGATGAGGAAGGGAGTGGGTGGGTAGGAGGGAATGAGGGAGGGGGGCTACGCCTGGGATTCAAAGTACCTAACCTGTAATTGAGATAAAAATAAATAAATTAAAAAAAAGATTGATGTAAAACAGGCCATTATCACCCATAAGAAAAATAAATCTATATTATAAAAAAATGTATCTACTATAAAAACCAGTACCAATATGAGGAGGAAGATATTTTACACACTTTTCTAATCAACACACTATTTAGGGAGGCATGTGAAAAATTTAGTTAGAATCAGATACTTAATATCACTTTGTAAACAGAGTCATTATAACAATCTAAATTAAAGCAAGTGTTGGTAGGAAAAGAGTTAACAGAAGAAAGAAAATGGAAACAAGTAGATGGATTTTTATTTTAATGCCAGTTTGCCATGATTAATGTTTCTGGAAATGCCATGAAATTCCAGATACCAACAGTTTGCCAAAATAATTGGCTGGAAAAATACAAAAAATTCAACTGTGAATTTAATAAAATTTTCTTTTAATGTAATCAGGAGGAATGATAACTTATACAATGAAAATATAGACCACACAGAGATTTTAGTGACCACACAGAGATTAGTTAAAGATGACATCATTGGGGAAAACCACTATCAACCAACAAAAATTCAACTGTAAGATACTGAAATCTGCTCACCCAACAAAATAAAAATGTTCTTGCAATGTTCCTCTCACAGGAAATAGCCCCAAACCCTAGGAGCTGTACGAATTCACACTGCAGTGTGTACAGGTGATATGCCATCTGGCAAAGGTCTCTCGGGAGGCCATCAATTAGGACAAGGCCATGAAGCTTGATGGCTCTGTGCGGCCTCTCAACTAATGTCATAGAACAGTGAGACAGCAAGCCCACTATTTTGCAGATATCTGTGGAAGAACATGGGTGAGAGACAGAATGTGGCAGGGAGCAGGTAACTTCCAATACAGTCTGGTGTATATTAAGGGCAGTGATGCTGACCCAAACAGTCAGGATATGCTTCATGTTTATTTACTGAGCCTGGAGAAGAAGGGGGAACTTAGAGATTGTGTGTGAGGAGTGGTTTCTCTTACACTGCTGTAAAACTAAAATTATTCATTGTAAATCTTTTTAGAAGACTGGACCAACAATAAAACTGCAAGGTCTTGTAAAACAGATTTCTGGTAAAGATATTGGAAACAAAGTTAAGAATACTTACATTAGGAAATTATAGGAAATGATCATTTTGACTTAAAGTCTTCTCAACAAGCAGGAAATAACACCTGGTACTGGAAATGTAGCCAACTCCCCAGGGCTACTTAAGTCATAGAATTTGTAGAAGAACCTATGACTACCACTTTACTAAATAACATTAAATTTGGCTACATTCTACATATTTATCCTTCTATCTAAAGACAGGTATAGTTATCCTCACTCATCAAGGAAATTTCTCTTTGCAACACTAATTAAATTGAAGAGAAAAAGGGAATCAATTTGAATGAGAGCATTATCTACTAAGGAGCAGATATTTGCATGTAAGAAAGAGAAGATAAAATGGTGTAATTACATTGTAATATCAAACATAGAATCACAAGGGAGACCCAAATTTTTGTTTGTTTGTTTTTTTTATAAGATAGACATAAAGACAGTAAAAGGAGCTTGCGCTCCTTTTAATCACTCAGTTAGCAGAGTGATTTCAAAGAACAGACAAAACAAGGGTTCATGTCTCCACAGCACATAAATGTGTTCTGTGATGGTGTATTCCTATGATGTCAGAACTCAGGGGACTCAGGAAAATCTGACATCAAAGGTAATCCTCTTTATAGTACAACTGAGGCAAACCTAGGACTCATGCTGCTTTTCCCCATAAATATATCACAAAACATGATTCTAGAGATGTTTATGCAAGAAATACTACAGGAAGAGATAGTTTCCACACAGGAAACTGGTCTTCAGCTCCCACTGCACCTGCTGCTCAGGCTGTCTTCTGTGTGTACCACAGCGCTTGACAGACCTGAGCCTTGTTCAACTGTTAGCATGTGGGACATCAGGAACAGTGCGCTCCTCAGGATGCTTCCCTTGCTTTATTTATTAATTATTATTATTAATACTATTATTACTATTATTATTATTGTGACTCTCTCTGCCTTCCTTTCTCCTGCCTAGTCATAGACATTTCATGGTATTAATATGTATAATTATAGTTTTCAGTAAACTGAAATTTTGAGAAAATATAAAAGCATTAATTGCAGCGTGCCTGAAATTTGTCTTGCATTGCATTTCGCACACTGGATGTGAACTGCTCTTTCTCACCTCCAATGAACTGAAGCCACAGCTATAGTTGAGTCCTGAGGGACACAAAATCTAACAGTAATGACTAATGGTATACACCTATCGTATTTAAATGTGATTTATTTAGCATTTTAAAAGATGAAATCATGTTAATTATAGACAAATATGGAATTATGGCTTTTCCAGTTAGTAATGACCACATGCTGGAAAACAATGGTATAATGACTAAAGAATAACTTTCTTTCTACAGTTTGGGACAATACAAATGTGCCAATTAAACACATATTAATCAATAATTTATTGGTATTCTAGCCAGAGAATCAGTCACAAAAAGGAAGAAAATAATTTCAATTGTAAAATAAAAACCAATTTTTCACTGCAGATTACATGAAGTTATACATAAACAACTTTTAAAAGTCACCAAAAAGGTACAACTAATGAATCAATTAAGAAAAATGGTGGTTTACTAATTACATTAGTCAATTATATTAGTAAATTACTTATTATATTAGTAATACTAATTATAAAAATAAATCAATGAAGAAATCCTAATTTCTATTGTTATTAAAATGAAATAAAATTTGAGGATGAAACAAGTAAGGTAGAATTGAACTACTGAAATAGAACTACAAATTACTATCAAAATTATAAATGATGAAAACTGGAAAGAAATACATTTTTCAGATGATTAGAAAAAGAATATGGTTAAAATGTCTTTATCACCTTTGGACATCAAAACAGTAGTGTATTGTTTGGACTTTGTCAATAGCCACAAGCTAAAGTTGTCTAAAAGGAGGAAACTTTGCTTAGAAAATGTCTTAAGACTGTGGGCAATTTCATTGTGCATTAATTTATCAGTTGACATGATAGGACCATAGACCAAACAAGCGTACACCTGTTCAGAGAAATGCAGAAAGACTTCCACAGGGGTATGAGAAATTGTTATAATCACATATCATCACAAACATGAGAGTAGAACCCTGCTGAGATGTCATTGGAAATTTTATTTGCATATCACCCAGAGGACTGCTGGGAAGAAGGGCTGGTGAGGCTGTGGATGACATGAAACCCTCACTTGCTGTTTCTAGGAACGAAAACTAGGGCAACAGTTAATGCAAGCATAGCAGAAGAGTGCAAAATGTGCACAACAGAATTATCATAAGAAACTGTCTTACTATTATGTGCTATGACAAGTATGAGAAATCTGTTGTCTAGAGGTGTGTGAACACCCACACTCAGTAAAGTACTGTTCTCAGTAGCAGTGGCTTGAACAGTCATGTTACGGAGTATCCATGAATGTAACAGTCCTTAAGCATAAGTTGGTTCCAAGAGATTAACAGAACAGAAACAAATTCAATTCTGTCCTTGGTAACATGTCTGAAACAGGAAGTTATGATGCTAGGTAACTAGGTGACACACTGGAAGATCAATACCTCTGATAAATGTTGGTTGGCAAGGATACACTCAAGAGTTCTAGAGTGCAAAAGGGAGTGTCTGCTGTAGTTGAAAATGCAGTGCACTCAGAAAATTATCACTGAGGGGATGAGAGAAAAACAAATTATTTTCTCTGCATGAGTGGCAAAGGTTTTGTGAAAATGGCATCTGCGACTGGAGACAGGGCCCCCTGAGAGTGAAAGTCATGTTTATTTGGGTAAACCTTTCACATGTGGAAACCTCTGTGAATGCTGACCTCTCCCTGTAGTTTCTGAGCACATAGCAGGTAGTTGGTTCTGGGTTCACATTGTGTGTCTAGTACATCAGTGGGTAGCAGTGTACTTAGTTCTCAGATTTCTCCCTTGCAGAAACACAGTGTTCTGGAATCATTGCTGCATATGGTGGATCAGCCCTTCACATAATTTCTTAGTACCCCCTATTGGAATTAGTAGACCTTTGGGCTCACACCAGATACCTCTTTTGAGATTTCTTAATCTAGTGCTTGTCAAATCTGCCTCATGTAGATCCAGAAGAGATCCTTGTGGACCCTGCAGACATCAATAAATGACCTCCAGACTCCACCAGCTGCACCTCACACTGGACACCTGCAAACACAAAGAATTCTGATGAGGAAATTGTCACATGTGTCCAACTTTCCATTCACTCATTTCCTCTTTCACACTTTTTTTTTCCAACGAGAGAGCAACAGAAAAATACCAGCAGAGTCCAATTTCCCTGAACCTGTGGTCTGTGCTCTGTGCTCAGCATTGAATGGGTACACCTGAAAATCCTGGTCTGTGCTCCTCTGCTGGAGCTGCAGGGTCAAGGCTGGTTTCCATCTCATGAGCTGAGGAAAACTTCCATGTCATTCTGCTAAATGAGGACTTGTAGACTGAAAGCTCTAAAGAGAGCAGTTGCTAGTGGATATGGCAGACATGAAATGAAGGAGTCTGAGACAATGACAGCATTAAAATATCTTTGTATAAAATATAAGAATGGTTTCTGATTTTTGCCGCATAGTGTACCTTTCTGCTTACCTTACCTGCTTCAAAGAAAGTAATAAAATGTTTAAAGATTTTGGAGATTTAACACAAGGCAAAATTATATCAAACATATATATGGATCCTTTTGTTTAAGGTTATAACCCAGACTAGATCCTTACAGTTAATTAAAAATAATTTTATAAATATATTTTATTAAAATAAAATCACTTAGAAAACCTGTGAATATACACATACTGTAAGACCTATAGTCTCACAACTCAGGAACTCCGGATCATGCCCTTCCAAGGAAAAGTCACAGACCACAACTCCAACTCGATGCAAAGAGCAAGAGGCTGGGTTATTCTGATAGCAATGGGGTTGCCCCTCTAAAGGCAGGAGACAACCCCAAACATGCACAGCACAGAGTTTTTATACCTATAAATCAGACCATAGCTGTCCTTTACATTGATTGGCCAGCAGAAGTAGCATGATGACAGCTCAGCAGCTGGCAGAAAATGGTTTTTCTGAGAGCAGTCCACCCTGCCCTGAATTCTCAAGATCAGTTCACTCTGCCCTCCAGAGAGGACCATCTGGTCTGGCCTCAGTTCAAGGTTGGGAACAGTCTCAGTTGTTTTTCTTATTCCCGGGTGGCGCTTCAATACAGATTACACACCCAAATGAGGGATTGTATACTATACATATATGTTATATATATTGGTGTTAGGATGTCTTTTTTTGGTGTGTGTTTAACAGCCTTAAAAGCAAAGGTACTATGTGTATGATCATAACAGTTTGACAAGGAATATTCACCCTAAATCTAGGGTCATGTTACAATGTCTCCCCATTCTCCGGACCACCTAAGGAGACAGGATTTCCAAAGTGGCTGTGAGTTAAGTTTCAAGATTAAGAGAGTTGAATATCCTTAAACCTCTTCAGGAGAAAGATTGCTGTTTCCTAATTTTTCAATTGAGGAATTTATTCCATTCTGAGAACAACTGTGTTTGTGGCAATAAAATTGTTTTGTGGATTGTGTCATCTCTATTTCTGTGACATTCCCAGGATAGGAAATTAGGTTCAAGAGCACAATTGTGATCTGTAGTCACATCTGTTGTGGCTCTTTCAGGGAAAACATTTCAACTCATTAGGGGAAGGTTTCTGAGGATTTTATTTGGTTAACTGGCTTACATCTGGTTCTGTGAGAGGAGGAAATCCTGCTGGAGTCAGGAAATTCTTGGGGGATCTCTCTGCACCTGTCCTTAAGGGAGGCCTGTGTGTGCTTTGAGCACCACCTGCTGACCTGCATTCCTCCTGCAGCAAGGGCTTGTTTGGGGCTCTGTTTCCAATTTGCAAAGCCAGAGTCTGGCTGTTGAATAGTGCTTATCCAGGTAAGGACACAGATGTTGAGCTTGTTCTGTGTTGCCTCCCTTGAAGTCTGGCATCTGAGAGAGGCATTAGGGTCAGCAGAGTGGCTTTCTTCTCATAGACATTGATGATGGCAATTGGATACAAACTTACATGGACTCTGACCTTTTCCGTCAGTAATATTTCCTTTGGATATGTATTAGACTGGTCTGAGCACGTGTTTCCTGAAAAAAAATGTACATGAATTTTAAGGTTCTTTCAGTGTAATTTTTTAGGACTGAGATACTGTGAAAATATTGTATCAATTTGCTAATCTTAAGAAGAAAGTAATTTGTGGGGACTCTCATCCCACTTTCTGGCACCTGAACTAAAAAAAGACCAGATCAAACCATAAAAATTACAAAAAAATATTCACCTCAGTTTAATTCAAGATCCTTGAGGAAATGGGGACATAACACTGTGTTTGTGCAACTCCAGTCACTTTTCATTTGTAAGACTTGATAAATTTTATAAGACTTTATAAGACACCATCACTAAGAAGCTGCTGGAAGTCTTTAAAGGAGAAGCTGCCACAATGGAAAACTCCTGTATTGGTATCTGACAAGCAGGCTGAGGAGATGTAGCTGTCTTGACAGATGCTGACATTTTGACAGGTGCCACCATTTTTATACAGAAGTTCTTTCAGTTTTATTAATTAGGTTTTGTTTTTAATAAATTTGGCAAAGGATGCCATCATTCATTGAAAGCAGCAAGTTATGGAAAATGTTTTTATCACATGCTCATCCATTACAAAGATAATATTGAAAATATATGAAGAACCCCCTTCCCAAATAAAACAGGATATGAAGAAAACAAATAAGGCAATTAAAAATTGAAGTACAGATTTAAACAGAGAATTCTCAAAAGATGGAGCTCAAATGGCTTAGAAACAACCAAATAAATATTCAACATCCATAGACATGAGGGGGATGCAAATCAAAACAACTTTGAGATTTCAACTTATACTACTCAGGCTGTGCAAGGTCAATTAAAAAATGTCAGTTCATGTGACAAGGATATAGAGTTGCAGCAACATTAGTCCATTTCAAGTGGGAGTATAAACTTGTGCAGTCATTTTGGAAATCAATGTAGAGGTTCCTCAGGAAGCTGCAAACAAATCTACCTTAAGATCTGTCTTAGTCATACACCTAAAGAACCGTGCATCCTACAACAGGGACCCTTGCTCAAACATGAGCATTGCTGCTCTATTCCTAATACCAAGAAACTGGAAACAGCTACATGTGGATGAATAGATAAAGACAATGTGGTTCATTCACACAAGAGAATATTACTCAATTGTTAAAATTGAAGTCATGAAACTTAAGGGTAAATTGATGGATCTAGGGGAAAAAATATCATCCTGAGTAAGGAAACCCAGACTCAAAAAGACAAATGACGATGCTTGTTGTTAAGGCTTAGGTTAGCAGGCTACAGTTCATATAGCAGCAGAGGTTACATACAGAGTAAGGGACTTGGGAAGCAGAATGGATCTCACTAAATTAAAGGAAAATTCAGTGCTGTGGATGGGGAGTGCAATTGAACAGGATACAGTAGAGAATGAGTATGAAACAAGAAATGACAGAGCATATATTGGGAGGGAAAGTAAAACTAAGGGACAATTGAGGATTCACATGGGACCCTAATAAAGTAGAAGTTGCTTAAACTACATGCATATGTGGAAGAATGTCTTGTGTGGAGGTAACAGCCGTCAGTAAAGAAATGATTGGCCAATCAGCTGGGCAGAAGGACAGGAACTGGAAGATGGGACTTCCTGTTAGGGAGAGAAGCCATTCCTCCAGGAGACAGGAATGAAGACAGATGTGTTATAGACAATGGGAGTATAGCTGGACATATGACTGGGTGAGGCAAGCTGAACAACTTAACTTGGGTGAGAGAGTTGAGAGTCTGCTCAGCTAAGGCCTATGTTTTGAAGTTTTAAAAGGTCTTGGAATGTTTATTTTCATGGTTTAAAGGCCAGCTGGGATCTTAGATTTTTTTTTTCTTCACCAGGAGATACAGCCCATCATCTAGATCCATACATGAAGGCAATCTGAATACAGTCAGCATATAACAGGACATCTCTCATATCCAAATGAAACTCTAAATGGGGAAATAGGTTATTTCTAATCAATTAGTTGGCCAAAGAAGTCCCACGCAACCTCCTTAACAACACAGTTTATTGCTAAGAGTATTGCTTGCTCTCCACAAACTGATAGTAAGACCCTATCATTGAAGACAATACCTCCACAGTTGATTGCACATGGATAAGGCGAGCTGGTGCCTACCTAGAGCCTTCACCAATACCGAATGGTATCATGAAACTAGAAGGCACTATGCACGATGCTAGAGTAGAAAAGCAAATGCCAACCTGCATATAGACTTTGTGATACACAGTTTCTGACTTGCTTGCAACAGAGGTGGTGAAGTACTGGCACTTAGCTTGTGGCAATACCCAAGCAATACCTGATTGGCTTTAAGGATTGTTCCATGACACAGCATCTAGGACATTGCACCTATGGGCCAGAACATGAAAATAGACAGGGAGCAGTGTTTTGCTTAGATAACGTTAAAGAAACTCCCTCCCTCATTAGATGGGTATCAATACAGAGACCCATGACAAGTCAATTTGCAGAGATTGAGAGGCCTTGGAATAGTCAGTCCTAGATGGTAACTCCGCAGAAAAGGAGGCAGAAAGAGTGTAAGAGTCAGAAGGATTCGAGACCAACAGGGAAACAACAAGCAGCTGAGCAAACCGACAGAATACAGAACGGAGCAGAGTTTTACCGGCTACACTTTTGGCAGGAGATTACAAAAAAAAAAAAAAAGTTGAGGAAATAGAAGCACCGATCAAAATCTAGAAAAAATTATTAGATTATAAATCATAGGAAAACAGATACATATATAGATGTATCATTTAATATATGTTTTATGTTTCAATATCCCTAGACATCATGCTAATTCAAATTAAAACCATTTTTACATATTAGCTCACCCCATTAAGAATAGCAATCAGCAAATCTGACAGCTGTTGGGGATGGTCTTGAGGAACTATCAGGGAATAAGCAGCCCTTATTCACATGTGGTATTGGTAAAAATAAATCCAACTGTTACAAAAATCAGTTTGGATATTTCTCAGAAAAAAAAAAACTATGACTAACATATGATCCTGCTGTCTGTGTCTTGGGAATTTTCCTACAGTCCCCCATACCTTACCTATTGATATTTGCAGCCCCATATTAATTGCTGACTTTTTTTTACTAGAGCAAAAACATTTTAATCAACACAATTATCATCAACAACTCAGTAATATACATGATATAATATACATATGAGAATATTGTTCATTTCTGAATAAAATTCACAAATTTAGCAGGAAGATAGCTGAGTATGTAATATATAACATTAAGTGAGTTCACACAACCACTGAAAGCATACATATAAAGAATTTAACCATCTCTCTATCTTTGTCTTTTTATTTTTGTTTGTTTGTTTTATTTTATTTGAGATGGTGTTTCTCATTTTAGCCTTGGCTGTCCTGAACTTGCTCTGTAGACCAGGCTGGCCTCAAACTCAGAGAGATCTACCTGAATCTTTCTCCGTGAAAAAAAAAATATATATACATACACTTGTGTGTGTAAAACAAACGTACATGTGGTTACATTATCTCCTACATCAGTATATTCTATAGAAAAAAGAACAAGAAAGGCTAAATACCTAGAAAAGAGGCTGGACTTAATTCAGCCAATGAGCATGAGTGATGAACAAAGATAAATATAGAAATTTATCTAGTCTAACTTTGTCATAAATTTTCATCTTTTTTTGGTTGTGGAACAGTACATGAAAACATCCTTAATAGAGAAATTATAATATATAATGTGAAGCTCCACACCTTTAATTCCAAATGACCACTCTAACACAGAATCATTAAGAGAATGACTGTAAAGTAAGTGTGTTATAATCCAAATAAGTGAGTTATGTTCTGCAACCTTCATAGTTTCAGTTTGAAAAAAATTGTTGTTTAAATACAAATTACAGAAAATGACATTAGATTTTCATTATTCCATAAATTAACTTGTAGATCATAAAGTTTACATTATTTTTAATAGTGCAAGAAAAATTTTCATTTGTTGGCTTCATTTAAAATATACCATGCATTGGTTTATTATGATTTATTGAAAACCATTTTGTACAAAAGTGAAAAGAACCAATCAGTTCTTTAAAGCACAAATACAACATTTGCCTTAAACTGGCAAAAAAATCAAAAAATAGAAAACTTTTAGAAAATATAATGCTATTCTTAATGTTTATGCTCTAGTTCTATAAATATTTCTCATAGATCATTAAACTTAATTTTCTTTAGAGTAAATAAATTAGGAAGAAAATTAGATTGGATGCATTAAATGGCTTAGAAGTGTAAAGTAAGAACATTTAACTAATGCCATGATTTAAAACTAATAAGGAACTAAAAATTCCTTTCAAAGAACATTAAGTTATTGAATTATAGGGCAGAGTTCTATATTTTGTCATTGTATCTGTAAGAAAGTCCATCATAAACTGAAATATAAGACTTATTTTAATATAATATGTATAATTCAAAAGGTTTTAAATCAAAATTTAGTAAATTATTTTTTATAAATGAACTACACTGTAAATAAATCTCCATCTTAAATTTTGTATAAATAGCTTTATATCACACAAATAGATTTCAGGTATAAGAGGTGAATTACTGCAATAATCTTTTTCGATGCCCCAAAGTCTTGGTTTAAAATAAGACTGTATTGTAGTTTGCAAAGGAAATATGGAACTGTCATGTATGGTGAAAGTTCTACATATTAAAATATCGCTCAACAAGTTGCAGAGAAATGTCTACAAAACAAAGAGCTCGTTACTGTCTCCAAGATTTCTCTTGTGCCCAATAAAAGTGTACACCCACACTGAAGTTTCTCAGAGCTCAGATGACACTTTCCAATGCAGCAACGTCTATGGTAGGCGGAGCATTAAAAGTTCCAGAGAACTTTCCTGAAGAAATTCAGTTAGTTTGTGGAGAAGCAAAGCACCCTGCCTCTTCTCTCAGTCTGTGCGCGCCCCCTGTTGGTGCTGAGCACCTCTGCACGGAGGCTTCTGTCTGAGCTCACACTGCAGTCCCCTCACTGTGTCATCTCTTGTACAGTAGTAAGTGGCAGTGTCCTCAGATTGCAGACTGTTCATTTGAAGGTAGAGGATGCTTTGAGAATTATCCCTGGAGATGGTGAACCGGCCCTTCACAGATGGGTTGTACTCTGTGGTGAAACTATTAGCTTGGTTTCTACTCAGAGCAACCCATTCCAGCCCCTTCTCTGGAAGCTGGCGCACCCAGTTCATGTAGTAACTAGTGAAGGTGAATCCAGAGGCTGCGCAGGAGAGTCTCAGAGAACTCCCGGGCTGCACCAAGCCTCCTCCAGACTCCACCAGCTGCACCTCACACTGGATACCTGCAATGGTAGAGAATGCTGGTCAGGAAGCTTCCACAGGCATCCACACGGGCCCTCTTACCTCCGTACACTCACTCTCAGCATCTCCTGTTTCCCATAAATTACCTTTTAAAAGGGTCAAAACCAAGATCCAGTTCAGCCACAACGTCATGGTGAGAGGTCTGTGTGCAGTGCTGATCACCGAATGGGAAGACTGGGGAACTCGGGACTGAGACCCTCTGCTGGAGCTACAGGGTCAGTCTGGACTAGCTTTTATGAGCAGAGCCTCTGGGTCCCAATTTGCATGTCTTCCTGCTATATCATCAGCTTTTGGGTTGAAGAAATAGAGGGTGAAGTTATTATTACAGAAAGCATGGATGAAATGGATGATAGCAGTATCTGTGTTACAATATTATTTATTACGTGTATGTGATAACACTTCAGTATTTCATTATGACTTGGCCATGTTCACAACCCTTGTCTGCGTCTAAAATACAATCAAATATTATTTTGGAATTTAAGACAAATTAATAAAAAGTTGAATTAATGTTGGATAGAAATGCTAAAATTAAGAAACTTCTTGGAGAACTTAGCATAGCAGGATGCACGAGGGCCCAGTCTTAATCTTCCTTTATTTTATACAATTAATTTCTTTATTCACTTTACATTTAAGTCGTGGTCCCCTTCTTTCCTTCCTCCTGGCGCCACCCTCCCTCCCTCTCCCTACACCCTCCCCTATTTCTCAGATAAGAGGAGCTGCCACCCCCAGCTACCCACACAAACCAGCTCATCAAGTCACACCAGCACTGACATAGTCCTCTTTCCCTGTGGCCTGGTGAGACACCCCCACTCCTGAGGGGAGATCAGAAGTCAGGCACCAGAGTCCATATCAGAGACAGCACATGCTACCCTTACTAGGAAAACCCACATGAAGTTTAAGCTGCCTGTTGGCTCCATCTATGTAGGGAGCCTAGGTCCAGTCAATGTATGGTGCTTGGTTGGTTCTTCAGTCTCTATAAATCCATCTAGGCCCTGGTTAATGGGTTCTGTTAGTCTTCTTGTGGCACTCCTGGCACCTCTAGGTGCTTCTGTCGTCCCTCCCACTTTCTTACAAGACTCCCTACGATTCTCTCAGTGTTTGTCTGTGAGTCTAGGCATCTATTTCAATATGCTGCTGGGTGGAAGATATACTCAGAATTAACCTTTGTTAAGTGACAAAGCATATTGATATTCCTGAGTGTACACGTTGGTTAAAACAACCTGAAATTCTGGTGGGGTGGTCTAATCATCCTTAGGCATCACCACACTTTTCCCTATAACATCCTTACAGGACTCAGGTGCCATGTCTGTGATTACCAAGAGTCCACTGCCTGGATTCCAGGCTAGGCTCTGGTACCTTGAAGACGTGGCACTTCCATCATTTCTGGGTGATCAGTCAGAGGATGAGGATTCATGAAGTAATGGCAGCCTACTGAGAAGAAATTGTAGAAATTATATATATATATAATATATATATGAATATATATATGTATATATATTCATTCATTTTCTTGTGATGAATTTATTCTCTATGAAAAAAAACTATATTCCTCATGGTTTGGGGATCCTACATATTGCAGAACTACTCTATCTGTAGGAAAGTAACCAAGGATCAAAGAAATAATTACAGGTTTGTATCTATTTGGACCCTACAGGAAAAATAATACAACTCCTTATGGCCTCATGAGGGTTTCTTGTATTTAAGGGGATACGTATTTAGTGAGAGAAACAAAGTTATGAAGTGAAGAAATGGCCTTGTTGGCTGCTCTCTGTACCTGTTCCTTGGATTCCTGCACTGAGTCATATGTAAGAACCACATGACTTGTGGTGACTTGTACAGTCCTGGGAGCAGTATAATTGAATATACTGATGCTTTATTTCTAGAGGGGAACAGCCTTTCCAGGCCACAGGGGAAGACAATGCAGCCACTCCTGATGAGACCTAATAGACAAGGATCAGAAGGAAGGAAAAGAAGACCTCCCTTATAATTGGACTTGGGGAGGGGTATGCATGCTTGGAGAAGAGGGAGGATGGGAAGGATTGGGAGGGGAGGGAGGAAGGACCTACAGGGGGGATACAAAGTGAATAAAGTGTAATTAATAAAAAGATTAATTTTTTTAAAAAAAATAAATAAGTAAAAACAAACAAACACACAAACAGAACTTCCATAATTATTTCTATAATTGCTGTGCAAGTTCACCTTCCTACCAGCAATATATAAGGATTCCTTTTCTTTGCATTTGACATTTTTATTCTTGGTCAAAACCATTCTGTTGGAGAAATGACACACTTTTTAATTTTCCATTCTTTGATGTCTCCGGATATTGAAGTTGGTTCATATATGCATTAACCATTCAACATTTTTTTTTCCTCAGAGAACTACTGTGGGGCTCTCCAGTCCTCCCTGTGGTTTAATCATAAAGATGAGAAGATGTGTATATAGCTTAAGGCTGTTGGCCTTTTTCTCTGGAGCAACCTGCAGCTAGCCCTCTAAACTTGAACTGATTTCCCACATCCACTGCTTACCTGCCATGTGGCTCTCTCTTTACCTCTGTGCTTCATTCCAGGTTATGCTTCTTCTCCTGTATCTGTCCTGCCTGGTCATTCTGCCAATTCTGCTCCAGCTCCAGCCCACAGCTCCTTATTTAACAAAAACCTCATTCTTCTTTCAACAACAACAACAACAAAAGCTTAGCATAATAGTGGGAGAGGTTCCACAGCTTACTCATTCCAGGCACATCAGCAAGAAGTCCATATCTTAGCATTGCCTCTGGGCTATGTGAGGGCAATGTGACCTACAATGACCTCTCTCACTGCAGCTGCCTTTCAAAACAATAATCTCAGAGGATTCTCTTTTTAGGATGGTGAGAATACGACAAACATTTGCATGTCTTGGCTCTGCATCTGAGGGATTGAGCATTTAAAATACAACTATATAGCCATTTGATATAGTATGTATGCATAGACATCATCTGAACAGAAAACCATCTCTGGTCAGTTTT
>JAQQSO010001714.1:0-20500 GCA_028658305.1 Pachyuromys duprasi
GACTATACACCAGTGTAGATACCTGAAGCAGCAGCAAAGACAAAATTATGAAAATGCACAATAAGCCAGTGTGTGGAATATTCTTAAAAATCCCGTGTGCATGGTGGGTGATTATTCATACTAACCCTGGGAAGACATTCATTGCTTCTTCCACTGAACACATGGAGACAAACATCCTGAGGGGTCCCAGTGAGCCACCCTAGGCAGCTCACCCAGAGATGTGCACTACCTTCCCAACATCATCCTCGTCACTTACACAACATCAGTAGGGAACTCCATGGATTTGCTCCTTCATGATGTATCCTCTGTTCATTATTTGTAGAAATAATGTAAGATCCAAAAACACGTAAAATCAAATTTCAAGTAAATTTAATACAATGCTACAAAACACTGAGTGTTAAAAATTTTAGGCACATTGTATACACTTATCTATAAGAAGACACTTAGGTCTTTACAAAATGTTTGACATACGTATGAAAGTGTCCAATTTTCTCACCTTCATGCCCTAGAGTGGTTGAAAGAAGTCAAACCAGGATCTGCCCATTTAATCACAGTCTTTGATGTGAGGCTGGATCTATACATGAATCTGTTCTGTAGGCGTTTTCAACATTCTCAGTCTAGAGGAGCCGATGCACCTGAGCTCATTGAATGATTTTTCCCCGCAGCTCTGTTGTAGGTTCTCTGCTCCTTAGAAGGAAGTCCTTTCTCTCGGTCCTTAGAGTGCTTGCCTGCCTTATCTGAGGATGCTTCTCATCCAGTTTCCTCCCTCCTGTTTCCTACTCAGATGTAGCCATCTGTGGTTTCCTAGAAAGACTTTCATATGGATGTCAGGAACTCTTCCCACCCTGGAGCATGGTGTCCTTTTCCGTATCCTGAAGTTAAAGCCCGTCCTGTTTTCAGTGTGAAGTTCTCCCCACAGGCTCATGCATTTGCCCCTTGATCCTGGCTGGAGCTCTAGTCAGAGGCTATGCAGGAGCTGCTGTCTGACTAGAATAGGTAAGACACTGGCCACTGGGCTTGAGGGTTGTATAGCCAGTGTCAGTCCTAACGCCTCCACAGCCCTGTGTCCATGAGGCAACCTTAGGCTCTCATGCCACAACTGTGAGCCTGACCTGCCATGGTCGGTTGTGCCCCATGAACTGTGAGCCAAAATAAATCATCCCTCCCTTGAGTTCTTCTGTGTGGTCGTCTGTAGTGTGTGATGTAAACGAGGACACTGGCACTGAGGCACGGATGCTAGCCGGGATAAATCTAAGCATGCGGTTCAATAAGCTCACAAGGCCCACTCCAGGGAAGCAATGCAGCCTTCAGAGACAAGGACTAGAACACGTCTACACTGCTCTAAGGAGAGCTTAGTCAGCCATCCTGGGGATTACAGAAGGCCATGGCAGACACAGATAGTGACAGACAGACTCAGCAGATTCTACATGGGGAATGAGGGCTCTATTGGAGTTGGCCTTGAAAAGGGCTGCTTGACATCCTGTCATGGAATCTGGCTCTGCTCTCTCCAGGGCCTGAAATTCAAGTGGTACCAAATGCAAAAGAAATGGACTGTTTGGGGAGGGAATCTGGCGGATAAATACTGTCTTTCCTTCAGAGGAGGTTACATACTTGTACAGAAGACAGAGACTGTATGTTTTAGGTAATATTTCCAATTACATGAGTAACTGTATGTTGAGTGTGCTACAGTTTCACTTCAAGTCCACTTCATGTCATGGAACTGCCCCACACTCACTATCATACTGATCTGGTGAGCTTCCTAATAAAGAACTGCAGCTCCATTAACACATCTGAGAAGCAATTCCACAGCTCTGATGCAGACTATAGCCATCTATTTTAATATGAGATGCTTCCACTTAAATATTTAGAATAATGAATCATCTCATGTGAAAATAACTGATTGGTGAGTCTCAAGGAATTTTTACCTTACATTCCTTGAGTCAAGAACCTCTTCTCTGTTATCGTTCTCACAGGCTGTGCAAAGCTGCCAAGAGATAAATGTGTGGGTGAAGATGCAAACACAGTGGGATGCTGATTCCCAAGAAAGTTTGTGCTAGATTCCTTGGACAAGCCTTCCCTACTTACAGTGCCGCAGACTCTGAAAAGTGGGGAGGACGACACCGTGTGTGTTGAACCCACATTAAAGACTCCAATGGAAACAATGATCCTGCTTGGTGTGTCTGTGCCGGGAACCAGTGATAGCTTCACACTCCAAGATCAACAACTCTGGAACACCAAGTGGTGGCCACAGGACTGGTTATCCATGTTTAGAAGCTCAGGCATTCTCTGAAAATACTTTAGAGTAACATTCTTGAAGACATCTGTCCAAATTCGGATGCCTAGGACAAGTGTTGGTGGGTGTGTCTCTCTTCTGTGAAGTCCTGACTAATCCACGCAAAAAAACACTGAATTTGTCACAATACACAATTTCCTTCAAGCATCTTTTCAAAATGTTGTGAAAGGATAAAGTCATCTCAGGAATTAGTATCAGTTTTGGAAGCTAGCTCCGCCTTTCGGCTCAGCTGCCGCCTGGTAAATGAGCCCTCTGTGGATGAAGAGACTTTCTGCTTGCCCTCTCCACATAGCACTATTCAGAATTTGCAGCCCCGTGGAGTTCATCTCCCAAGATGCTTCTGGCTAATTGACAATTGGGCAATTCTACACAGATGAGCAAGTTATGAACTGGGTCAAATATATCTGCTTAGCATTTAGTTCTGTTACGGTTCTGCCAGTGGGGTTATGTCTGTAATTGTAGAACTGATTGCATTGTGCTATGTTTTAAATATTGTTTCAGAATAAATGGTTGGGGTTCTTCTCCAGCAAGCTGTTATTTGTTTTCTAAGATCCCTCTGGATAAAGTTCATTCTGTTATGCAATTGAAGAAAATTGCAGCACATGAGCATTTAAATTCTGGTTATCAATGAGGTTCAAAATAGCTGTATTAGGAGAGACATCAGTGTTCTCATTTAGGAGGTCACGGACCACTGGCATGAAAATTTTGGATTTAATGGGAGGAGATTTGACAAGGTGCCCTTGGGCTCTCCCATGTGTATATGAGGAGCATTGCTACTACGGAGACAAGTGTCTCTTGAGGGGGATTCTGTTCTCCTGACAGGCTTCATCTGAGAGAGCATGTGCACCTGAGGGAACTCCAGTTCAGGGCAGAGTGTCCTCTGTGGTAGGCTCTCCCCGCTGTGCCATCACTCGAACAAGCGATCATCTGGAAATCTTCACTCTTTGTCAGGAGTGCTTGTGGACTCCACGTGGCAGGCTTGTCCTCTCTGGAGGAATATGGTATGCTGGCAGGCATGCTCTGAGCACCAGAAGGGAGTGCTTCGTGGGTGTTCCTAACAGGCATCATAACAGATACCACCTCTGGAGTTTTCCTGAAGGAATGTACATGCACGTCTTGGCATTCACTGTGAGGACTGGGGGGATTTATGTGTTTACTGGGGGAACTTCAAAAACTAAGTTGAGCATCCTGAGGGCATAGACTGAGAAACTGCCATGCCATGCCTAGTGCCCTTCCTGGAGATGTGCACACTGGGCCTTGCATGCTGAGGGAACCCATGGCCATTACATGGTCTCCTCTGAGGGATTTGGCACACAAGAACAGGCACTCTCTGAACTAAGTTTCCTTCTATCGAGAATCACCACAAGGAGCCTGTCTTCTCTAGTACATGAACGGTGTGTACACAGCGCAGTGGGATGCAAGGGTCCTGTGTGGGGGTATGTCAACCATGAAGTTCTCTGGCTTCTGGAGAAGGAAAACAAGAAGCAGCTAAGCTTCTGCAATGGACAGAGAAAGAGCAGTTTCTTGTGCTTTGGGGCTGAGGATCTTGATAGCTACAGCAAGCCCTACAACCCAGAAGCAAAGCACACATGGCTATATATGTGGGTAGTAAGGCCACACACAGCACAGCACTGGGTCATTCTGTGTGGCTATGGCATGATCAACAGAGATGGGAAGAGGGAGGGGCCTTCAAGCAGAGGAGAATGGCTGAATAGTTGGAGGGCTGACCTCGGAGAAGACCCTCTCTCCCTGGCTCCTGTGTCAGGCTCCAGGCTGAAAGGGCAAGCCTTGACCTTGTAGCCACAGAGGTTTGATCATCAACAGCTCTGAGGAGAGGAGCCTTCTGGACATTCCTCAGGGAAGTATTTATAGATACAAGCACCTGAAATTATCCTAGAGAATTTAAACCGTGGGTTGATTGTTCACAGAAGAAATCTTCATGACCAGAAACAAAGGAATACTCATAACCAGACATCAGGACAACTGAGGATCTTGGGGTGGCTCTGTGCCCCCTTAGGAAGGTATCTGTTGTGCTTGCCTGGCATAGTTTGGCAAATCTGCCTGCTGGGCTCCATCCATGTGAAGGTGTCTGTGAACAGTGGCATGGCTTCCTCTACGGGAAGCGGAGGGTGCGTCTGACCATGCACCGTGGTAATCAGAATCCCTTGCTGTATTTCCATGGAAGAATGTCCTGGCCCTTTGGGCTTCCTCTCAATTCTGTGTGTCCAACAGATTTGCCCCAGGGGAGACTTCATGCCTCTGAGGTTATCGAAAGCTAGACAGAGTATTCTCTACTCTCACGGTTGGGCCTCCCTGAGTAGAGGTGCTTTCCACTGAGAGCCCTGTACTGGGATCTCTGTGTCCTCTGAGGGAGTTTGAACTCTGGGCGCAGCATCCTATGACAAAAACTTCTTTCACAGCTGGCTTCCTGGGAAAGAAATGGAGGACGCACCTGTCATTTCCACTAGGAAGCTGTGCTCTGGTAAAGGCATTCTCTTGGGTCATCCATGGTCCTTTGTGAGAGGTCACGGAAGCAGAGAGGCGCTCCCATAGAGGGACGTTTCTCTTCTGCCTGGCCTCCTCCGGCACCATCTGAAAGCTGGGTCTGCCATTCATTTCCTGCAGTTAGGCACAGTGGGCTGCTGTCCTCTGAGGGATCTGTATACCAAGCCCAGGATTCTTGGCCACGGTGCACACGTGCAGATGAGATAGTCTGCTATTCTGAGTGGTTGTGAGGGAATCTGCATGCTGCCCCGGCCATCATCGGAAGAAGCTGACCTGCAAATGGACATTTATGCAGCTTACCACAATGCAATTACAAAACCTTCTATATGGAGGAGAAGAACAGAGGGGACAGAAATGACCAACTTCTATTGCCAGCTTCTCAGAGACATGAAGGTCCCGCAAACACCCCAAAGTGGGCAGCTTCTGACAGAGAGACAGTGACACCACAAGTTCTCCGCTCCAGCTTCCACAAAGGCTGTCAGCAGCATTTCACCTTTGTCTTGCCCAGGACTGTAAGGGACTGAATCTCGATTTGGGACCATTTGTTACAGCAGCCATAGAAATGAATACACTTCCTTTTTCTTTTTCTTTTTTCCCCCAGGTTTGAGCATCATTCTCATTGGTTCTCCAAGAACATCAGAATCTGATCTCTTTAAGACAGTCAAAGCATGTGTCCTCTGCATGGCATGCACCATGTCAAATGAAATCTCTAGGTGTTGCTGAAGCACAGTGAATGAGGAAGGCCTTACTAGGGCCGGACTCTAGAGGAAGGCCTTAAAAACTCAAAAAGGGCTAAATCACATTGAAAGCCATTAACAACGTGTAGCGACACTGTTACTTAAAATTACCAAGATAAACGATAAGGCATAAAAATACCTCAAGTATGAGAGGCTCAAACTCAAGTGAAGACAAACATTACATAAGCAGGCAAAATGGCCTTGGGCGCCTGGCCATCTTTGGACATAATCGTTAGGCTTTGACGCTACTTGGATTTGTTTTGTCCTCCAAACCTTAATGTTGTGTAAGTTTGGTCCCTGGTGGTGAAATGCTGAGGTGCTGGATGAGGGACCATCTGCAAAGCATTTGGTCACGGGAGCAGCACTGGATAAATGAATCATCTCTTCTCTCTGAAGTCGGTTAGGTGGTGTGGGGCTACCCTAGCTCCCTCAAGAGTGAGTTGCTCCCACATGAGGCTGTTCTGAACTCTTGGCTGCTCCTGCCCAGAGTGGATTCCCTTTGCACCTCTCTCCATGTTGACACAGGCAGTGTGCTCACGTCAGGGCACCTTTATTAAGTGGTTTGGGCTTTTCAGCCATGAGCCACAAAACACATGAACCTCTTTATACCGTGTCCTGATTCTGGCATTTTGTTACAGCAATAAAAATACGCGTTTCAGGGCAAGCCTTCCATCTGAAACCTGTTGATAATATTAGGAGATCTCTTTGACCATTAGATTTGGTACAAGATATACCTCGTGTACTTGTTTTATCGATGTCCTCAACACCTCCTGTCTCCTTTTATACTGGTGTGTTTGGCGTGGTGTGATAATGGCAGAGGCTGCTGGCTGCTTATTCAGTGTGCTGAATCCCAAGCCCGCGTGGTTCATGGAGTCTTTACAAGACATGTTGGCAAGCAAGGGGATGCCTCACAGGCAAGCGTATTGTCCTGTACTGAGCCCTCCAAAGCCTGCCAGCCTGCCCTCTCAGACTGTTGCTTTGATATACTTGAACACTAGGAGATTGTCTGGACTCTTCTTCGTCTGTGGTCACTGGGACGCAAAGGTTTTGGAGTCTGACCTAAACCCTCTTCCAAGGTCTCCAAAATTCATTCATTCACACACACACACACACACACACACACACACAAAACAAAAGCTACAACTGTCTGTCCCCTTTCTGCACATTTGGTCCTTGGCGCCCCTCATTTTCTGCAGCTCTTGCTGAGATTTACTAGACACTACAGGTCCTCATTGTCTCCCATCCTCCTCCTTCCTCCAAAGAATATTGCAGCTTCCTTTCCTGAGGGAGCTCAGAGGTTCACTGTCACTGACCCACAACTTACCCCAAGTCTCTCACAATCCTCAAAGAATTCAGTCTCATCCAATCTGCCTGCCTTCTTCTTCCTTCCCAGCCCTGCCATTTCAAATATCAGTCATTCCGGGAGTCCTGCATTGTCTCTGGATCCCATCCGATGCTCCTGATCACTATGAGGGTACCGAAGGGTTCCCATGTCTGTGGCATTCCAACACCTTCCCACTCCCGCTCAGGATGATGGCGGTTAACGGCTGGCACACCCAGCTCACCCTGGTTGCCAGGCTCAGGGCATGCTTGAAGGAGGGCTTACCAGCACTGTCCCACCATCTCCAGTGGGTGCTTCTTCTCCTGCCAGCTCCAGTTCAGAAGGCAGGCTCCCTGCTCTCTCCGCTGTGTGGCCAAAGTTGTCTGTGCGCAACCTCTGCCAGTCTGTCTGCTGCGCCTGCGCACTATGTTCAACTTCTGCATGTGCTGTCTCTTGGAGACGCTCAGCATGCTGTGGGGCAGGCTCGGGTGGGCAGACTACAGGAGTAGGGCACATCTCCTCTAGAGGTGCTGGCCTGGGAAGGAGGACCAGGGCTCCACATGCTCAGCCCGAAGGTGCACAGTTCCCACTGGTTCCCAAGGGGCTGCACAGCTGGTTAAGAAAATGAAGTAAGAGCTGCAGGCAGCTGCACCTGCGTGCGGGAACTCTTCTGCTGGTGCTGGGATCTGGAGACGTTTCTGACCCAGGCAACACTTGTTTCCAGCCCTGGCTTTGGGAAAGGTGCATCTGATGCTGCACATAGGGTGCTGGCTGCTGCTGCTGTTGTATTGTAGGGCAGGCTTATGGCTACTGAAGCCAGACTCACCCTCTATGCCAAGGTCTAAGCTTGTCACTTTAGCTGCGCACCTGGATAGGCTCTGCCCTTCTCTGGAAGATGCTTTGCCTGTTAGATGTGCAACTAGTTGGTGCCCATGCCGAGGACTGTTCTGAGCAACAAATAAGGAGGCAGAACCCAGGATGTTCATAGAACAAGGAAGAACATGAATCCTGTGGAGGGCTGGAGGGTTGTCAAATATGAGAAGGAAATGCATTCTAGACAACCCTGACCAGCCTTCCCCCAGAGCCACAGCTGCTTGCCTATCCTAAGCCACTAGTGTAGCTATGGGCAATGGGGTTAGCTAGAGAAAAATTGAATTAACATCACGTCATCCTATTTGACCACAATGAATTAAAGGTGGATATTAACACTCTAAATAGAAGAAAGTATAAACATATAGAAACTAAACCACTTGCTTTGGATAAAAATTGAATCTAGACCAAAATCAAGTAGGAAATTTAAAACTTTTTAAATTGAATGAAAATGAAAACAAAACATACCCCAAACCGCAGACACAGGAAAGGTAGTTCTAAGACAGGATTCATAGCACTAACTGAAGGACATTGACCACTGCCGCGGTCACCTGACGTCAGGGGATGGAGCCATAGGGAGGGTGGCTGCCACACACTTTTCTCATATGTAAGCACGGCTGCTCACACAACACACTTCCGTTTTCTACTTATATAGGAGAGGTGATATTTAATTGGGCATGATAGTGCAAAAAAATTAACCCTTTTGATTTGCATTTCCCTGATGACTGAAGACTTTGAACATTTCTTTATGTTTCTTAGCCATTCAAGATTCCTCTGGTAATTGGGTTATTTGGTTTGTTCCTGTTTGACAGGTCTAGGTCTCTAACTGTATTGCTGTCACTGACCTGCACCAGCTCCTGCGGAGATTAGCATATCTGCATTGTGCAGTTGGAAGCCTCACAGGCCATTTTAGTGCTTAGCACATAGTAGGTTTTCAGTTGGCATTGATCAGTGAGTGTATGCATGCTGTGCATGCCATTTGTGAAGTGGCCAGTGTGCAGAAAGAAGTAATTTCTAATGTTCATTGATTCATTGACTATACCTAAGGTGGCTGAGGGGTTGTATTTGAAATGATTTTTAAGTGTAAGCCTCTTGGGAGAGAGTTTACATTTTCCCCTTGGTCCCATGCTTGTCTGGTCTAGAGATTGCCTTCACCTGCAAACAGGCCTCTGGATATCATGTTGGAAGTGGTGTTAAACCACTCTAGCTTCTGCACTGCTCACTGACACAGTTTTCCAGGTGAACCAGCACATCCCTAGGCTGAGCCTGTTCTCCAGCCTCTACTAAGTGCTGAGATGCCACACTTTCCAGTCTCCCCAAAGTGAAAGCATGGGGCAGGGCATAGAGAATCTAGGCAACAGATTGCTCCTCTGTGTCTGTGGGTGCCATGTGGGGCAGGAGACATCCCACTAGAATGTCTGAGGTCTAGGCTGAGCCACTAGGTCACAACTAATGGTCAGACAGAGGCTGTAGCCAAGGAACACTCAAATCAGACGTTAGAGGAAGAGACCAACAAAAATATAAAGATTCAAGTGCTGCATTCATGCATGGCTCAAGGGATTTGGAAGTGATGATGGGCTTTATCATTCCTGCTTCAGTCTTAGGCTCTGGGGTCATTGACATGGCCATGCCTGGTCCACAATACACATTCATGCAGACCTTCACTCACTCAGGACTTCCTGAGTTCCCTCTTGGCAAGTATGTGAGTTTATTTATTTCTCTTCTCTGTGGTTCTTCCTATATCCAAAAAACACATGCTAGATCATATATTCCATGAACACTGGCCCAGGCTTACAGGGAGAGCCACAACCAAGAGCAGTCAAGAGCTACATGTAAAAAGAGTGCCTATTTTTTAAGTAATTTATTTATTTTTATATTAATCACAGGTTATATACTTTATATCCCAGCCATAGCCCCCTCCCTTACTTCCCTCCCACTCACCCCATCCCTCCTTCATCTTCTCCCTGCCCCTTCCAAGTCACTTATAGGGGAGGATCTCCCTCCCTTCCATCTGACCCTAGCTTATCATGTCTCCTCAGGGCTGGCTGCAATATCCTTTTCTGGGATCTAGCTAGGCTGCTCCTCCCTCGGGGGCGGGGGGAGGGTCAAAGAGCCAGCCATTGAGTTCATGACTGAAATAGTCCCTGTTCCCCTTACTAGGGTACCCAGTTGGGTACTGAGCTACCATGGGCCACATCCGAGCAGGGGTTCTAGGTTTTATCCATACATGGTCCTTGGTTGGAGAAACAGTTGCATAAAAGACCCCTGTGCCCTGATCTATTTGGTCTTTGTGGAGCTCTTGTCCTTGCCAAGTCTTACTAACTCCCCCTTTTTTCATACGATTCTCTGCACTCTGCCGAAGGCTTAGTTGTGAGTCTTAATATCTGCTTTGATACATTGCTAGTTAGAGTCTTTCAGAGGCCCTCTGTGGTAGGCCCCTTTCCTATTGCTTGTTTTATCCTACATTCAAAGTCCATCCCATTTGTCCATCTAAGCGAGGATTGATCATCCCACCCAGGGTCCCCCTTCTTGCTTATCTTGCCTAGATGTATAGATTTCAGCATGTCCAACCTATCCTATAGGTCTATATAAGTGAGTATATACCAAGTGTTTCTTTCTGCTTTGGGGATACCTCACTCAGGATGATCGTTTCCCACCAATTGCCTGCAAATTTCATGGTTTCCTCATTTTTAATTACTGAGTAGTATTCCATTGTGTAAAAGTACCACAATTTCTGTATTTATTCCTCAACTAAGGGACATCTGGGTTGTTTCCAGGTTCTGGCTATTACGAATAAAGCTGCTACAAACATGGTTGAGCAAATGTCCTTGTTGTGTACTTGAGCATCTTTTGGATATATGCCTAAGAGTGGTATAGCTGGGTCTTGAGGAATCACTATTCCTAATTGTCTAAGAAAGTGCCAAATTGATTTCCAGAGTGGTTGTACAAGTTTGCATTCCCACCAGCAAAGGAGGAGGGTTCCTCTTTCTCCACATCCTCTCCAGCATGTGTTGTCACTTGAGATTTTCATCTTAGCCATTCTGGCAGGTGTAAGGTGAAATCTCAGAGTCGTTTTGATTTGCATCTCCCTGACGGCTAAGGACGATGAGCATTTCCCTAAGTGTTTCTCTGCCGTTCTATAATCCTCTATAGAGAGTTCTCTTTTTAGCTCCATACCCCGTTTTTTAATTGGATTACTTGATTTGTTGCGTTTTAACTTCTTGAGTTCTTTATATATACTGGATAATAGCTCTCTGTCAGATGTAGGATAGGTAAAGATCCTTTCCCAGTCTGTAGGCTATCGTTTTGTTTTGATGAGAGTGTCTTTTGCTTTACAGAAGCTTTTCAGTTTCATGAGGTCCCATTTATTGATTGTTGATCTTAGAGCCTGTGCTGTTGGTGTTCTGTTCAGGAGGTACACTCCTTTGCCAATGAGTTCTAGGGTCTTCCCCACTTTTTCTTCTAAACAGTTTAGTGTGTCAGGTTTTATGTTGAGGTCTTTGATCCACTTGGACTTTAGTTTTGTGCAGGGTGATAAATATGGATCTATTTTCATTTTTCTGCATATAGAAATCCAGTTGGACCAGCACCATTTGTTGAAGATGTTGTCTTTTTTCCATTGAATGGTTTTGGCTTCTTTGTCAAAAATCAAGTTTCCATAGGTGTGTGGGTTTATTTCTGGGTCTTCTATTTGGGTACCATTGATCCACTATTCTGTTTCTATGCCAATACCATGCAGTTTTTATTACTATTACTCTGTAGTACAGCTTGAGATCAGGGATGGAGATACCTCCAGATGATCTGTTGTACAGGATCGTTCTGGAAATTCAGGGTTTTTTAAAGAATTTTATTTTTATTTATTATATATACAATATTCTGACTGCATGTGTGCTTGCCCAGCAGAAGAGGACACAGATCTCATTATAGATGGTCATGAGCTACCATGTGGTTGCCTGGAATTGAACCCAGGAGCTCCTGAAGAGCAGTCAGTGCTCTCAACCTCTGAGCCACATCTTCAGCCCCCAAATTCTAGGTTTTTTGTTTCTCCATATGAAGTTGAGAATTTTTATTTCAAGGTCTGTGAAGAATTGTGAAGGTATTTTGATGGGAATTTCATTGAATCTGTAGATTGCTTTTGGCAGAATGGCCATTTCACTATGTTAATCCTACCAATCCATGAGCATGGGAGGTCTTTCTGATATCTTCTTCAATTTCATTCTTCAGAGATTTGAAGTTTTTTCAAACACTTTCACTTGCTTGGTTAGAGTCACCCAAAGGTACTTTATGTTATTAGTGGCTATTGTGAAGGGTGTTGTTTCCCTAATTTCCTTCTCAGCCCTTTTGTCTTTGGTGTACAGGAAGGCTTCTGATTTTTTGAGTTGATTTTGTATCCAGCCACTTTGCTGAAGGTGTTTATCAGTTGAAGGAGTTCTCTGGTTGAATTTTGGGGGTTACTCATGTATATTATCATATCTTCTGCAAATACTGATACTTTGACTTCTTCCTTTCCAATTTGTATCCCCTTGATCTACTTTAGGTGTCTTATTGCTCTAGCTAGGACTTCAAGTAGTATGTTGAAGAGATATGGAGACAACGGGCAGCCTTGCCTTTTCCCTGATTTTAGTGGGATTGATTTAAGTTTCTCTCCATTGAGTTTGATGTTAGCTATAGGCTCGCTGTATATTGCCTTTACTGTGTTTAGGTATGTGCCTTGTATCCCTGATCTCTCCAAGATTTTAACCATGAATGGATGTTGGATTTTGTCGAATGTTTTTTCGGCATCTAGGGAGATGATCATGTGGTTTTTCTCCTTCAGTTTGTTTATATGGTGGATCACATTGATGGTCAGGGTTGTCTAGAATGCATTTCCTTCTCATATTTGACAACCCTCCAGCCCTCCACAGGATTCATGTTCTTCCTTGTTCCATGAACATCCTGGGTTCTGCCTCCTTATTTGTTGCTCAGAACAGTCCTCGGCATGGGCACCAACTAGTTGCACATCTAACAGGCAAAGCATCTTCCAGAGAAGGGCAGAGCCTATCCAGGTGCGCAGCTAAAGTGACAAGCTTAGACCTTGGCATAGAGGGTGAGTCTGGCTTCAGTAGCCATAAGCCTGCCCTACAATACAACAGCAGCAGCAGCCAGCACCCTATGTGCAGCATCAGATGCACCTTTCCCAAAGCCAGGGCTGGAAACAAGTGTTGCCTGGGTCAGAAACGTCTCCAGATCCCAGCACCAGCAGAAGAGTTCCCGCACGCAGGTGCAGCTGCCTGCAGCTCTTACTTCATTTTCTTAACCAGCTGTGCAGCCCCTTGGGAACCAGTGGGAACTGTGCACCTTCGGGCTGAGCATGTGGAGCCCTGGTCCTCCTTCCCAGGCCAGCACCTCTAGAGGAGATGTGCCCTACTCCTGTAGTCTGCCCACCCGAGCCTGCCCCACAGCATGCTGAGCGTCTCCAAGAGACAGCACATGCAGAAGTTGAACATAGTGCGCAGGCGCAGCAGACAGACTGGCAGAGGTTGCGCACAGACAACTTTGGCCACACAGTGGAGAGAGCAGGGAGCCTGCCTTCTGAACTGGAGCTGGCAGGAGAAGAAGCACCCACTGGAGATGGTGGGACAGTGCTGGTAAGCCCTCCTTCAAGCATGCCCTGAGCCTGGCAACCAGGGTGAGCTGGGTGTGCCAGCCGTTAACCGCCATCATCCTGAGCGGGAGTGGGAAGGTGTTGGAATGCCACAGACATGGGAACCCTTCGGTACCCTCATAGTGATCAGGAGCATCGGATGGGATCCAGAGACAATGCAGGACTCCCGGAATGACTGATATTTGAAATGGCAGGGCTGGGAAGGAAGAAGAAGGCAGGCAGATTGGATGAGACTGAATTCTTTGAGGATTGTGAGAGACTTGGGGTAAGTTGTGGGTCAGTGACAGTGAACCTCTGAGCTCCCTCAGGAAAGGAAGCTGCAATATTCTTTGGAGGAAGGAGGAGGATGGGAGACAATGAGGACCTGTAGTGTCTAGTAAATCTCAGCAAGAGCTGCAGAAAATGAGGGGCGCCAAGGACCAAATGTGCAGGAAGGGGACAGACAGTTGTAGCTTTTGTTTTGTGTGTGTGTGTGTGTGTGTGTGTGTGTGTGTGTGAATGAATGAATTTTGGAGACCTTGGAAGAGGGTTTAGGTCAGACTCCAAAACCTTTGCGTCCCAGTGACCACAGACGAAGAAGAGTCCAGACAATCTCCTAGTGTTCAAGTATATCAAAGCAACAGTCTGAGAGGGCAGGCTGGCAGGCTTTGGAGGGCTCAGTACAGGACAATACGCTTGCCTGTGAGGCATCCCCTTGCTTGCCAACATGTCTTGTAAAGACTCCATGAACCACGCGGGCTTGGGATTCAGCACACTGGATAAGCAGCCAGCAGCCTCTGCCATTATCACACCACGCCAAACACACCAGTATAAAAGGAGACAGGAGGTGTTGAGGACATCGATAAAACAAGTACACGAGGTATATCTTGTACCAAATCTAATGGTCAAAGAGATCTCCTAATATTATCAACAGGTTTCAGATGGAAGGCTTGCCCTGAAACGCGTATTTTTATTGCTGTAACAAAATGCCAGAATCAGGACACGGTATAAAGAGGTTCATGTGTTTTGTGGCTCATGGCTGAAAAGCCCAAACCACTTAATAAAGGTGCCCTGACGTGAGCACACTGCCTGTGTCAACATGGAGAGAGGTGCAAAGGGAATCCACTCTGGGCAGGAGCAGCCAAGAGTTCAGAACAGCCTCATGTGGGAGCAACTCACTCTTGAGGGAGCTAGGGTAGCCCCACACCACCTAACCGACTTCAGAGAGAAGAGATGATTCATTTATCCAGTGCTGCTCCCGTGACCAAATGCTTTGCAGATGGTCCCTCATCCAGCACCTCAGCATTTCACCACCAGGGACCAAACTTACACAACATTAAGGTTTGGAGGACAAAACAAATCCAAGTAGCGTCAAAGCCTAACGATTATGTCCAAAGATGGCCAGGCGCCCAAGGCCATTTTGCCTGCTTATGTAATGTTTGTCTTCACTTGAGTTTGAGCCTCTCATACTTGAGGTATTTTTATGCCTTATCGTTTATCTTGGTAATTTTAAGTAACAGTGTCGCTACACGTTGTTAATGGCTTTCAATGTGATTTAGCCCTTTTTTTGAGTTTTTAAGGCCTTCCTCTAGAGTCCGGCCCTAGTAAGGCCTTCCTCATTCACTGTGCTTCAGCAACACCTAGAGATTTCATTTGACATGGTGCATGCCATGCAGAGGACACATGCTTTGACTGTCTTAAAGAGATCAGATTCTGATGTTCTTGGAGAACCAATGAGAATGATGCTCAAACCTGGGGAAAAAAAGAAAAAGAAAAAGGAAGTGTATTCATTTCTATGGCTGCTGTAACAAATGGTCCCAAATCGAGATTCAGTCCCTTACAGTCCTGGGCAAGACAAAGGTGAAATGCTGCTGACAGCCTTTGTGGAAGCTGGAGCGGAGAACTTGTGGTGTCACTGTCTCTCTGTCAGAAGCTGCCCACTTTGGGGTGTTTGCGGGACCTTCATGTCTCTGAGAAGCTGGCAATAGAAGTTGGTCATTTCTGTCCCCTCTGTTCTTCTCCTCCATATAGAAGGTTTTGTAATTGCATTGTGGTAAGCTGCATAAATGTCCATTTGCAGGTCAGCTTCTTCCGATGATGGCCGGGGCAGCATGCAGATTCCCTCACAACCACTCAGAATAGCAGACTATCTCATCTGCACGTGTGCACCGTGGCCAAGAATCCTGGGCTTGGTATACAGATCCCTCAGAGGACAGCAGCCCACTGTGCCTAACTGCAGGAAATGAATGGCAGACCCAGCTTTCAGATGGTGCCGGAGGAGGCCAGGCAGAAGAGAAACGTCCCTCTATGGGAGCGCCTCTCTGCTTCCGTGACCTCTCACAAAGGACCATGGATGACCCAAGAGAATGCCTTTACCAGAGCACAGCTTCCTAGTGGAAATGACAGGTGCGTCCTCCATTTCTTTCCCAGGAAGCCAGCTGTGAAAGAAGTTTTTGTCATAGGATGCTGCGCCCAGAGTTCAAACTCCCTCAGAGGACACAGAGATCCCAGTACAGGGCTCTCAGTGGAAAGCACCTCTACTCAGGGAGGCCCAACCGTGAGAGTAGAGAATACTCTGTCTAGCTTTCGATAACCTCAGAGGCATGAAGTCTCCCCTGGGGCAAATCTGTTGGACACACAGAATTGAGAGGAAGCCCAAAGGGCCAGGACATTCTTCCATGGAAATACAGCAAGGGATTCTGATTACCACGGTGCATGGTCAGACGCACCCTCCGCTTCCCGTAGAGGAAGCCATGCCACTGTTCACAGACACCTTCACATGGATGGAGCCCAGCAGGCAGATTTGCCAAACTATGCCAGGCAAGCACAACAGATACCTTCCTAAGGGGGCACAGAGCCACCCCAAGATCCTCAGTTGTCCTGATGTCTGGTTATGAGTATTCCTTTGTTTCTGGTCATGAAGATTTCTTCTGTGAACAATCAACCCACGGTTTAAATTCTCTAGGATAATTTCAGGTGCTTGTATCTATAAATACTTCCCTGAGGAATGTCCAGAAGGCTCCTCTCCTCAGAGCTGTTGATGATCAAACCTCTGTGGCTACAAGGTCAAGGCTTGCCCTTTCAGCCTGGAGCCTGACACAGGAGCCAGGGAGAGAGGGTCTTCTCCGAGGTCAGCCCTCCAACTATTCAGCCATTCTCCTCTGCTTGAAGGCCCCTCCCTCTTCCCATCTCTGTTGATCATGCCATAGCCACACAGAATGACCCAGTGCTGTGCTGTGTGTGGCCTTACTACCCACATATATAGCCATGTGTGCTTTGCTTCTGGGTTGTAGGGCTTGCTGTAGCTATCAAGATCCTCAGCCCCAAAGCACAAGAAACTGCTCTTTCTCTGTCCATTGCAGAAGCTTAGCTGCTTCTTGTTTTCCTTCTCCAGAAGCCAGAGAACTTCATGGTTGACATACCCCCACACAGGACCCTTGCATCCCACTGCGCTGTGTACACACCGTTCATGTACTAGAGAAGACAGGCTCCTTGTGGTGATTCTCGATAGAAGGAAACTTAGTTCAGAGAGTGCCTGTTCTTGTGTGCCAAATCCCTCAGAGGAGACCATGTAATGGCCATGGGTTCCCTCAGCATGCAAGGCCCAGTGTGCACATCTCCAGGAAGGGCACTAGGCATGGCATGGCAGTTTCTCAGTCTATGCCCTCAGGATGCTCAACTTAGTTTTTGAAGTTCCCCCAGTAAACACATAAATCCCCCCAGTCCTCACAGTGAATGCCAAGACGTGCATGTACATTCCTTCAGGAAAACTCCAGAGGTGGTATCTGTTATGATGCCTGTTAGGAACACCCACGAAGCACTCCCTTCTGGTGCTCAGAGCATGCCTGCCAGCATACCATATTCCTCCAGAGAGGACAAGCCTGCCACGTGGAGTCCACAAGCACTCCTGACAAAGAGTGAAGATTTCCAGATGATCGCTTGTTCGAGTGATGGCACAGCGGGGAGAGCCTACCACAGAGGACACTCTGCCCTGAACTGGAGTTCCCTCAGGTGCACATGCTCTCTCAGATGAAGCCTGTCAGGAGAACAGAATCCCCCTCAAGAGACACTTGTCTCCGTAGTAGCAATGCTCCTCATATACACATGGGAGAGCCCAAGGGCACCTTGTCAAATCTCCTCCCATTAAATCCAAAATTTTCATGCCAGTGGTCCGTGACCTCCTAAATGAGAACACTGATGTCTCTCCTAATACAGCTATTTTGAACCTCATTGATAACCAGAATTTAAATGCTCATGTGCTGCAATTTTCTTCAATTGCATAACAGAATGAACTTTATCCAGAGGGATCTTAGAAAACAAATAACAGCTTGCTGGAGAAGAACCCCAACCATTTATTCTGAAACAATATTTAAAACATAGCACAATGCAATCAGTTCTACAATTACAGACATAACCCCACTGGCAGAACCGTAACAGAACTAAATGCTAAGCAGATATATTTGACCCAGTTCATAACTTGCTCATCTGTGTAGAATTGCCCAATTGTCAATTAGCCAGAAGCATCTTGGGAGATGAACTCCACGGGGCTGCAAATTCTGAATAGTGCTATGTGGAGAGGGCAAGCAGAAAGTCTCTTCATCCACAGAGGGCTCATTTACCAGGCGGCAGCTGAGCCGAAAGGCGGAGCTAGCTTCCAAAACTGATACTAATTCCTGAGATGACTTTATCCTTTCACAACATTTTGAAAAGATGCTTGAAGGAAATTGTGTATTGTGACAAATTCAGTGTTTTTTTGCGTGGATTAGTCAGGACTTCACAGAAGAGAGACACACCCACCAACACTTGTCCTAGGCATCCGAATTTGGACAGATGTCTTCAAGAATGTTACTCTAAAGTATTTTCAGAGAATGCCTGAGCTTCTAAACATGGATAACCAGTCCTGTGGCCACCACTTGGTGTTCCAGAGTTGTTGATCTTGGAGTGTGAAGCTATCACTGGTTCCCGGCACAGACACACCAAGCAGGATCATTGTTTCCATTGGAGTCTTTAATGTGGGTTCAACACACACGGTGTCGTCCTCCCCACTTTTCAGAGTCTGCGGCACTGTAAGTAGGGAAGGCTTGTCCAAGGAATCTAGCACAAACTTTCTTGGGAATCAGCATCCCACTGTGTTTGCATCTTCACCCACACATTTATCTCTTGGCAGCTTTGCACAGCCTGTGAGAACGATAACAGAGAAGAGGTTCTTGACTCAAGGAATGTAAGGTAAAAATTCCTTGAGACTCACCAATCAGTTATTTTCACATGAGATGATTCATTATTCTAAATATTTAAGTGGAAGCATCTCATATTAAAATAGATGGCTATAGTCTGCATCAGAGCTGTGGAATTGCTTCTCAGATGTGTTAATGGAGCTGCAGTTCTTTATTAGGAAGCTCACCAGATCAGTATGATAGTGAGTGTGGGGCAGTTCCATGACATGAAGTGGACTTGAAGTGAAACTGTAGCACACTCAACATACAGTTACTCATGTAATTGGAAATATTACCTAAAACATACAGTCTCTGTCTTCTGTACAAGTATGTAACCTCCTCTGAAGGAAAGACAGTATTTATCCGCCAGATTCCCTCCCCAAACAGTCCATTTCTTTTGCATTTGGTACCACTTGAATTTCAGGCCCTGGAGAGAGCAGAGCCAGATTCCATGACAGGATGTCAAGCAGCCCTTTTCAAGGCCAACTCCAATAGAGCCCTCATTCCCCATGTAGAATCTGCTGAGTCTGTCTGTCACTATCTGTGTCTGCCATGGCCTTCTGTAATCCCCAGGATGGCTGACTAAGCTCTCCTTAGAGCAGTGTAGACGTGTTCTAGTCCTTGTCTCTGAAGGCTGCATTGCTTCCCTGGAGTGGGCCTTGTGAGCTTATTGAACCGCATGCTTAGATTTATCCCGGCTAGCATCCGTGCCTCAGTGCCAGTGTCCTTGTTTACATCACACACTACAGACGACCACACAGAAGAACTCAAGGGAGGGATGATTTATTTTGGCTCACAGTTCATGGGGCACAACCGACCATGGCAGGTCAGGCTCACAGTTGTGGCATGAGAGCCTAAGGTTGCCTCATGGACACAGGGCTGTGGAGGCGTTAGGACTGACACTGGCTATACAACCCTCAAGCCCAGTGGCCAGTGTCTTACCTATTCTAGTCAGACAGCAGCTCCTGCATAGCCTCTGACTAGAGCTCCAGCCAGGATCAAGGGGCAAATGCATGAGCCTGTGGGGAGAACTTCACACTGAAAACAGGACGGGCTTTAACTTCAGGATACGGAAAAGGACACCATGCTCCAGGGTGGGAAGAGTTCCTGACATCCATATGAAAGTCTTTCTAGGAAACCACAGATGGCTACATCTGAGTAGGAAACAGGAGGGAGGAAACTGGATGAGAAGCATCCTCAGATAAGGCAGGCAAGCACTCTAAGGACCGAGAGAAAGGACTTCCTTCTAAGGAGCAGAGAACCTACAACAGAGCTGCGGGGAAAAATCATTCAATGAGCTCAGGTGCATCGGCTCCTCTAGACTGAGAATGTTGAAAACGCCTACAGAACAGATTCATGTATAGATCCAGCCTCACATCAAAGACTGTGATTAAATGGGCAGATCCTGGTTTGACTTCTTTCAACCACTCTAGGGCATGAAGGTGAGAAAATTGGACACTTTCATACGTATGTCAAACATTTTGTAAAGACCTAAGTGTCTTCTTATAGATAAGTGTATACAATGTGCCTAAAATTTTTAACACTCAGTGTTTTGTAGCATTGTATTAAATTTACTTGAAATTTGATTTTACGTGTTTTTGGATCTTACATTATTTCTACAAATAATGAACAGAGGATACATCATGAAGGAGCAAATCCATGGAGTTCCCTACTGATGTTGTGTAAGTGACGAGGATGATGTTGGGAAGGTAGTGCACATCTCTGGGTGAGCTGCCTAGGGTGGCTCACTGGGACCCCTCAGGATGTTTGTCTCCATGTGTTCAGTGGAAGAAGCAATGAATGTCTTCCCAGGGTTAGTATGAATAATCACCCACCATGCACACGGGATTTTTAAGAATATTCCACACACTGGCTTATTGTGCATTTTCATAATTTTGTCTTTGCTGCTGCTTCAGGTATCTACACTGGTGTATAGTC
>JAQQSO010001717.1:0-10401 GCA_028658305.1 Pachyuromys duprasi
ATGGGGAAATTATCTGTATCCTATATTTTCTTTGGTGTACTTATTTCTGTTGGACTGAAGTTTTCCTTCTAGTACCTTCTGAAGGGCTGGGTTGCTGTGCAGGTATTGCATGAATTTTGTTTTGTCATGGAAAATTTTTTTTTCTCCATCTATGTTGATTGAAAGCTTCGCTGGGTATAGTAGTTTTGGTTGGCATCTGTGTTCCCTTAAAGACTGCATGACTTCTGCCCAAGCCCTTCTGGCTTTCATAGTTTCTGATGAGAAGTCTAGTGTGAGTCTGATCGGTTTACCTTCATATGTTACTTGACCCTTTTCCCTTGCTGCCTTTAATATTTTTTCTTTGTTTTGTAGTTTTACTGTTTTGACTATGATGTGATGAGAGGTATTTCTTTTCTGGTCTAGTCTATTTGGTGTTCTGTAGGCTTCTTGTATGTTTATGGACATTTCTTTTTTCAAGTTGGGAAAATTTTCTTCTATAATTTTCTTAAAAATATTTTCCGGTCCTTGGAGCCTGGAGTCTTCTTTTTCATCTATTCCAATTATTCTTAGGTTTCGTCTTTTCTTGGCATCCTTAATTTCATGGATGTTTTCTGCTTGGGATTTTTCCGATTTTTTATTTTCCTTTAGTGAGGAATGCATTTCAGCCAGAGTATCCTCAGCTCCCGAGATTCTCTCTTCCATCTCTTGTATTCTATTGTTGATGCTTACCTTTGTGGTTCCTGATCTTTTCTCTAAGTTCTCCAGTTCCAGGTTCTTCTCCCTTTGTGTCTTCTTTATAGATTCAAATTCTGTTTTCATGGTTTGTACTGTTTCCTTCAACTGATTGACTGTGTCTCCTATTTTGGATGTTTCCTCTATGTTTATCTTTGATTGTTCCTCTATGCCGGCAGTTAATTTCTTCTCTATTTCTTTGAGGGCCTTTTTCAATTTCTCTTTTTGTCTCTCCTATTGTTCCTCCAATATCTGCATAATCAAAGCTTTAAGATAATTTTCCTGTGTCTCCGCTGAATTAAAAACTCCACTGCTTTTGGGTGTTTCTGGTGGGGCCATGGTGTCCTTATTTTTGTTGGGTGAGTTCTTTCGCCAATTTCTGAGCATTTGTTTATATATAATCAGGGAGTTGTTTGTGCTTTAAGGCTGTACTTCAGTCTGAATCTGTCAATCTCTTGAGTCAGGAGTATTCTTCAAGAAGGGATTTCTGGTGGTTTGTGGTGTGTGTTGTGTCTCAGTTGACCTCTGTTGTGGGCTCTGTGTGACCGGCCTCGTGCTCTGTGCTGGAAGCTGTGGGCACTTCAGTCTGGTCACCCCTCTGGTCTGTAGTCTTTACTTCTCACTCTGTGCTAGAGTCTGAATGTTCAGGTTTGAGATGTCAGCTGGGGACTGTGCACTCTGCTCTGGGCTTGCTGCTAAGGGCTCTCCCCTGGAATGGAGATCTGGTGCCTCCTTCTGGGCCAGGGGCTGTGCACCATGGTCTGAGATGATATTTGGGGCACACACAGTGGGTTTGGGTTTGTGTGTATCCACTCTATGCAGGCCTGTCTGAAATGGTGCCCGAGGCCTTCTCTGTCTGGACCTTGGACAGACACCTGAACTGGGGTTTTTTCTGGCGGATGCGTGCAGCTTTCGCCCCCAGTATGCAGTCTGGTCAAGACTGTCCCCGGATCCTCTCAGTCTGTGGTGGTTCCAGCGATTGGGGTGCGCCCGCTGCACACCCGTGTGTTGAGGCAGAACTCGGGTCCCTCCCAGACCTGCCAGCGGACTCCCACACTGACTGAGTTTTTGCTGGCGGAAATACAAGTCCCATTGATTCAAACCTTCCATCTGTCTTTGCTTTCCCAGAAGTTTTAAATGTACACCTAAAAGATTCCCTCCATAACCTACTTAACTTTATCTTTTGCCTATATATGTGTGTTTCAGTGTCCTGCTAGACACAGATGTTCCCCATAGGCACAACAGCGGCAAAGCAGCTACAAGTGTTCAACTCTGACTTCACAGACTTCCAACAAGCTGGACCTACACTTTCCCTCCCAGCTATGGATGTTCTCACAGATCCTGGACAAAATCAAAGCAGCCTATTCTTCCTGGACTTGGCCAGCATTTCAGCCTTTTGATCCCCCTACAGCGACCCCAGTGTCAGCAGGAAGTAGCTAGAAGAGAATCTACGCCACTTACTCACTTATTATTAGCAAAAGGCTGGAATGGTGTGATTCAGGACCAGAACAAGCAGTTCCAGGTTCTCCCAGCATTCCTCAGTCCCTACTTGCTGCCTTGCATGGCTGACAACTCTCTACTGACAACCCTCTATCCTAAATTTTCCAGGGCAAAGGCTTCTCTTCCTCCTCTTTCTTGACAATGTAATCTGACCATTTTTGGTTCTATAATTTCTCTCTCATAACCTCTTTCATGACAACTAAGAGCTGCTTTCAATGAACCTAGACTTATATACTTTAACTTGCCTTACATTAAAAGCAGACCAAGTTCCTCATTTTTAATTATAGAAAAAGGGAGGAATGTTAGTATTCTGAAACAACCTGCTACTGGGTTACCTAGCAACTTATGATGTCATCTTGTATTGCTCAGCCAGGTGGCCACACCTGGGGGCGTGGTTAGTAGTTATCTGACCATTCAGATTTTGCTCATTATACTTTCTTTTAGTCACACTTAGGCCCTGTTCATCTCACCATGTGTTTCTAAGTTCTCTCGTGCTGACCTCTGCTCCTATCCTTTGGCTTCTTTCCTCTCCTGTCTGGACCAAGATGTCCCACCCTATTCTACCCTTGCACACCATTGGCTGACTGTTTTATTGACAACACAGAGATAGGAGCAGAGGTCACATGGTAGGATACTATGTGGTTTGGAGGTTTAGAATTGAGTAATCACTACTCAGTATTGGGCTCTAGGCTAATTACATAAATCCTAGGCTCTGTGAGGTGATTTGGTTTGTTATTTCTGGTTTAGGAAAAACTGCTGGTTAACTAAGAGATAAATAAATAATAAATATTCATATTCAACAACAATTCCAATACATCCTTTTGCAAAATGGGACAGTATTAAACTGAAGATATTTGTATGAAGGCATAATTTGAATTAACTACATTAGTAGCTAAAACTCATTGAGAATTTATAAATTTGTTATTTGATATATTCTTATCATTTCTGAATAAAAACTAATCCACAATTCTTTTTGTTTGTTTGTTTGTTTGTTTGTTTGTTTTTGAAGCAGGGTTTCCAATAGTAACCTTGGCTACTCTTGGTACAGGGATACACAAGCAATGACAGCTCAAAAAAACCTAGAGTGCTGAATAAGTGCTGAAGTTTACAAATGAAAAAATGCACAGACAAAAACAGAAGACCTACTACTATAATAATGCTCTTCATGTTGTAGCAATTAAAATACAGAGCACAAATAATGATGTTATTGTATGGGTAAATATTGAATCTAGCCTCATACCCTGTTCATAAATATTCATGAGCTAATAAAAAATTAAACATAGATAATGAAACTCTCCTGCTTTCAGATTTTCTGGGACTCCTGTACTTACTTGAGTCCTATGAGTCCAATCAAAAAGAGACTCTCTAAGATTGCATGTATGAGTCAGTGCTGACAACTTGAGTAATCTGTATCACCATGAGATTCAGTATCCAAAAGAGAGTAAAAGTCCAACTTGAGGTAGCAGAAAGAGCAAAAATTTAAGTCTGTGGATGACTTAATTTCCTAACAAGAAAAAGCAAAGAAAAGCAATGGGAGTTTGACCTGGAACAATTTTGAGACACTGATACATTATTAACTACTCCTTTAATAAGGATCCCCAAAATTACTTCATCAAGTCTAAATGTGTAGTCATCATTTCAAAAAATGGTCCTGTGGATGGGCAATGAAAAAATAACACTACTACTCAATATCCCTCTCTCACAAGTGGAACACTGTCAAAGAGGAACAACTTGCTGCCCCCTCAGACTGTATTCAGCCTCAGCTTTTCAAAGGGATCTCTCTACAGAGCAGGTACCGGTTTTTATAGAAATTAAATATTCACAGGCAACATGATCCTCAGGGACATGAGGATTGCTGCCTTGCTCAATGTCCTTAATCTCTCTTGTAGGTTTCACATGGCAACAGAAAACAAGAGACCTGTGGGGAAAAGCTAAGGGACTGTGGGGGAAAATATGGTTTAAAGCACCCAGGACCATTTTGGAGCTGCATCCAGTTTGGGGGATTGCCAGCCCCACCTGCAACATAAGAAACAGGGCTGACAAGCTGTTTTCCAAGCATCAACAGCTTTTAACACTGCTTTGTTTTCAAGACAGGGTCTTGCTATGTAACTCTGGCTGGACTTGGCAACCCATGGCAATCCTCCTGTCTCAGGAAAGTGTATTAACTCCCACACCGAGTTGGAATTCTGTTAAAAGTAAATGGGATAATTCAAGACTATTCACAATAAAAACTTATTTTTTAATATTCCTAACATATTCCTTCATCTCTCTCTTAACAGACTGTCGCTTTAGGGGACAAAATAAATCATCATCACCCTTATCCTCCTAAAGCACATACTCCAGAAGAAGTGGTGGTCGAACAACACAGAATTTACACCTCAAAAAAAAAAATAAAAAGAAAGAAAAGTAAAGAAAAACAACAACAAAACCCCCACTATAAACAATAAACAAAAACATCAGCCATTGTGGATATTTGACTAGGTATTTCAATAAACAGTAAAGAATGAGTCCAGAAGAACATGGAAGGCTGAGAGGGTTCTCCCTGTGGAAAGAGATAGGAGGAGGATCATTGCCCTACCAAAAACACTGGGCCCTGCTTGGCTTAGAAGGCATTTTAGGCCTGTTTCCTCGAACCTTAGTCTCATGCATCCAGAAAAAAATATGTTGACAAGGATGTGGTTTGTAAGAACAACTTAAGGCTATGACTGATTGGAGGAAAGTTTCATCTGGGAGAACATACAGGCAGTAACCACATGTCAACACTCTGCGTCTGAGGCACCCAGGTATTCCTACCAACAGCAGGTTCACCTCTACCCCACTGGCCAGTCTTAGGGCACAGGACTCTTACACCTGCAAGCAGGCTGCCCTTCCAGCCTCCCTGCCAGCATCTGGAAGACTCTGTTCTATGTCAACCAGGAAGCTGGAGTGGTGTTCCAGGGCTGCTCCGCCTAAGTCATGATCCTGTGCTATGCAAGCTTGCTAACACTGGGCTCCTGCAGCCCCCTTGCCATGGGTGCTGAACGGGTCTTGTTGTGTGACTCCTGTCACTCACTGTCCTGCCCCAAGCAGCAGGTGCCCAAGGAACCCCACAGGACCTGGGGCCCCAGCGCCTACAAGTGTTGGCCTGCCTCCATGGCAGGCAGCACAGGGGGATGAGCCCCACAGCAGTAGCAGACCTATGCTGACCGCTTGGTTCAGCTTCTGGCGCTGCCAACTGGGTACAGATCAATGACAAGGTGGCAGTGAGCAGAAGGGGCAGGGGCCAGCGTCCTAGTAACCAAGGAAAGCAAAAAGACCACACCTGATTGAGGTCATGTCCAATCAACCTCCTCTACTCTCAAAGCCCGAAATAATTCTTTCCACAGATTTGTCACTTATCCCATCAGAATGTGTTCCCTATACCTTGCAGAATGCCTGGGGGACAAGACTGTGACAAAAAGAATTGAACCATGTACACCATTCTCTGCTTTGCCTGTGGTGGAGCTTAAGCTCCTAGCATCTGGCAGGCTAGAGCACCCAACCTTGGTTTTCTCACCTAAGTAAAACTTTCTGTTAGGAAGTGGAAGCACTCGTCCTCTAGCACAAAAGTAGAGAATGTCAAAGGAAAGGTATTTGTTTTCTTGCCTGCCTCCATGCTTGGGGGCAACTCTAGATCACTGGTGAGGAAACCGAGGTGCAGAAGAGAGGCTGAATCAAGGTCACACAGACTTAGGTCTTGGTGCTGAGAAGGTCCTCAGATTTTCTCGCTCCAGGTTTAAAGAGGGTTTTCTAAGCATTTCCCAACAGTGCTTCTCACCGGTTCAGAGGTACAGGCTCCTGTTCTACCTCTTTACTTTTTCCTTCCTCTTCCCCACGTTAATTCTGCAGAGACTTAAATCACCATGTGGTCCAAGGCTCAGCACATAGTGGTCACTTTTTGCCCTAGGGCCCCAGAGTATCCCGTAAATTTCGAAGGGAATATCTTTTGCCTATGCTATCATGACTTGTCTCCAAGACAAACTAGAGTTCCATGAATATGGACATTCCTTGTTCTCCATAGTAGGCTCCTAACCCTGGGCTCAGCCTCATGATTAGGATACCAATGACTCCACAGTACCTGGTCAAACACCAAAATATCCCGACTACATCTGAGAACTTTGCACTTCAGCTTCTTAAAGACTTGGTCTCTCTGTCTTTAAGATGAGGATGAAGAAGAGGCAGATTTGAGAAGCACTTGGAATAAGTCAAGTTACTCAGGAACCATCATCCATAAGCCACTCTCAGCATGCTGAGCCTGAAGCTTCTAGCATTCTTGTTTTGAATGGAAAACCCATTGAAAGTAATGTTTCGATGGTTTAGAATACTTGCTTTTCTTGCAGACAACTTGAGGCCTCTTCTCAGTATCCACAGCTGCGCAGCTCACAGCAATCTGAAACTCCAGTTTCATGTGATTCAACACCCTTTTCTGGACTTTTAAGGGATAGAGGAAAGCCAATCTCTAATTCTGAGGTCTACACAGTGAATTCCATGCCAGCTAGGGCTGTAAAATGAGACCATTTCTCTAAAATAATAAAGACCAGAGGGGTCTTTTCTGATCCATAGAGAACACACCTATTCTTCTTAGGACTGGCTCCTATTAACTGGATCCACAATGGATATTGTGTAATTCTCTGATAATATTCAGGTCCACTGATTTTACACAGTGGGAGATTAAAATAACTTGAACATGCCAGGGATGAGGGTGCATGCCTCTATTCCCAGCACATTGGCAGGCAGTGATAGGTGGATCTCTTTGAGCTCAAGGCCAATCTGGTCTACAAATCTATTCCAGCATTGCCAGGGCTACACAGAGAAACACTATGTCTAAAAACAAACAAATAAAGATGCCGCTGTTGGTCTAGAGAGTGTCCCATGCTTAATGGTCTTCCAAATAACACAGGTTTAGTTCCCAGCACTCACTGGATTAAAAATGTATCTAAAGTCCCAGAGAAGCTAACATGCTTTCCCACCTCTGTGGTGGGCAGACTTGCATGTGGTGGACAGACGTATATTCAGGAAAAATACCCATATACATTACAGAGAATAAATAAAGAGATAAATAAGGCAACCACCAAACTGATTATGGTTGTCAACATTTCTAATCCTAGCACTGAAGTGATAAAAGAAAACAAGATCAAGTGCCAGATGTCAACCTGGATTACAAAACAAGTTGGTGACTTCCTAGGCTACACAATAATAGTGTCAACAACAACAACAAAAAAACAGGGCAGGCAAAATGGCTCAGGGGATAAGAGTACTTGCCACACTAATATTACTACAAAGGTTAATCCCTAAAACCGATGGTAGAGGGGCTAGAGAGTTAACTCAGAGGTTAAATTCCTGAATTCAATTCCCAGCCACCCCATGTGTGCTCATGACCATCTATAATGAGATCTGGTGTGCAGGTGGCCTCTACTGGTGCACACATATTCTATAATAGATAAATACAACTTTAAAAAGAAAAAAAAATAAATGGAGGTAGAGGAAATTGTCCCTTGTGCCAGAGCCTGCCATCAGAGTGGAAAGGTTCTTGAGTCAGGAGTGAGCATTAAAATTAATAAACTAACACACAACACATGGGAACTTTCTGAGAGGCTCAAGTGGAAACTAGACTAGCAGACTGGCTTTATTTCAGACTCCTTTTAAGCCAGAGTAAAAATAGCTCCACACAATGAGTTAAATTCACAAGGAAGGAGATGAGACAAGAGGTGTGGTTTTGACAAGCTATCCCACCTGCTGTCACAAAAAAGGCAATGGACTTGCAAATCCTTCCCTGACATCAAAGAAGGCCTAGTAAATCCAGTCTTCCCCCTGAGATTTAAATATCAAAGCAGCTGCTAAGAGAGGAGCTCCTGATATGCCTGACTCCACCTAGTAAGAGAAACTGATGTGAGGCCATGGAGGAATTATTCATCCTTGCATACTTAACCTTCTTTCTTATATACCCATGATCACCTGCCCAGGGTTGGCTTCTCCAACAGTGGGCTTGGCCCTTCAACATCAAACATTAATCAAGAATTTGTGCCCAACAGACATGTTCATAGGCCAATCTGATGGAAGCATTTTTCAACTAAGTTTCTGTTTTGACCCCAGCTTGTATCAGTCAAGTTGACAAGAAGTTAACCATCACAGACCCCAACAGTAAGCATGTTAGAAAAGCATGGTACTTTCAGGGTACAACCCAACCCTTTATCTGTGTTATCAGACTTATCACCTCCCATGTAAACCTGTTAGTTTTGGCAGTACTTATGATCATAATATGTGAGAGAACAACATATAAGAGGAAAAATCTACTTGGCTCATGACTTGAGAGAGTTGATCCTTTGTCCTGGGCTCTTGATACTAGGCCATGGCTACAAAAACAGGTGCAGGAGTCTGTTCAACTTCTGGTGACAGAAAGCAGAGAGATGGAGGGTAAAGCCAAGACAATGAGGCAACTTCCAAGACACACCATAATGATAGACTCTCCTTAGTAACCCACTACAGATCTTATTTCAATCTTTATATTTTTCAATGTTTAAAATGACATTTATTTTAGTGTGTGTGTGTGTGTGTGTGTTTGTGTGTGTGTGTGTGTGTGTGTGTGTGTGTGTGTGTGTGGTGTGTAAGGGCAGAATATGTTTTGGGAGTGAGAGTAGGTACACCTTCCTTTATGGAAGTTAGAGGACCACTGGCAGGTTGGCAGGTGTCAATTCTCTTTTTCCACCATGTGAAATCTGAGGGTTGAATTTAGGTTCTTAGCTTTGGCAGCAAGAACCTCCACCAGATGTGTTATCTCACAGGTCCATGCATACCAAATTTTAAAGTCCCCCAAAATAACATTTCCATCTGGGAACCACACAATCAAGACCCAAGCTGAAGGGGAATAGTTGCCACTCAAACCATGACTCCATCTTATTTTTCTGACAGTAGTGGATCTTGAAGATCCATTATGATTTTATTCCTGTTGTTCCACCCAATGTGTACTGAAAACAAACAAACAAAAATCAGACAACCCTGTGCAGAAGTGACCTGAAAAAAATTACTCAGTATGGTAACAATTCATGTTTATATAGACCTTAAAATTTCAATGCAAAGTTAAACATGAAGCAAAAAACAAAATTCAGAATGCAAGTTTTTTTTTAATTTTAACAATTGTATTTTATATTAATCATAGGTTATATCCTTTGTATCCCAGCTGTAGCCCCCTCCCCCACCCCTCCATATCCTGCCCTTCCCTCACTCATCTCCTCCCTGACACTTTCCAGGTCCACTGATATGGGAGGACCTCCTCCCGTTCCTTCTAACTACAGCTTATCAGGTCTCTTCAGGAATGGCTGCAATGTCCTCTTTTGTGGCCTAGCAAGGCTGCTCCTCCCTTGGGGTTGGAGAGGTCGAAGAGGCAGCCATTGAGTTCATGTCCAAAATAGTCCCTATTCTCCTTACTGGTGTACCCACTTGGGTATTGAGCTACCATTTGCTACGTACAAGCAGGGGTTCTAGGTTATAACCATACTTGGTCCTTGTTTGGAAAGACAGTCTCATAAAAGACCCCTGTGCCCTAATATATTTGGTCCTCATAGAGCTCCTGTACTCTCCAGGTCATACTAATTCCCCCTTCTTTCATATGATTCCCTGCACTCTACGAAAGGGTTGGTTATGTTTCTTAATATTTGCTTTGATACCCTGCTAGGTATAGACTTTCCGAGGCCCTCTGTGTTAGGCTCTTGTCCTGTTACTTGTTTTCTCTTACATCCAATATCCATCCAGTTTGACTTTGTAAGTGAAGATTAATCCTCTTACGCCAGGTCCTCTTTCTTGTTTATTATTTTTAGGTGTATAGATTTCACTATGTTTATCGCATCTTATAGCTCTATATAAGTGAGTATATATGTGCATCTCCCTGCTTTTGGGATAGCTCACTCAGGATGATTGTTTCCAGGTCCCACCATTTGCCTGCAAATTTCATGATTTCCTCATTTTTAATTGTTGAACAGTATTCCATTGTGTAAAAGTACCACAATTTCTGTATCCATTCCTCAACTGAGGGACATCTAGGTTGTTTCCAGGTTTTAGCTATTACGAATAAAGCAGTTACGAATATAGTTGAGCAAATGTCTTTGTTGTGTACTTGAACATATTTTGGGTACATGCCTAGGAGTGGTATACCTGGATCTTGAGGAATCACTATTC